>CAIGRF010214974.1:18409-39552 GCA_903798235.1 Fraxinus ornus
ATACAAAGAGGTATTTTAAATCTTAATAAATATTTTGAGTTCGAGTTAAAATTTTAGTGATATACTTATGTTATGATCAAGTCATAATGCGATGAGCACAAAAGAATGAAAGAACATAAATCATACCGAATTTGTATAAATAAATAGCAAGAATGAGCAACAACGGAAAGACAGAAATTATAAAAAGAAATAATTGATGAATCAAACCCCTCACAAAACTAAGGCCTGTTTGATAGAATTTTTTTTTGGAAAGAACGAGTTTTGAATAGTAAACTTCTAGATTTACGAAAAATATTTTATTGTAATGATATATGGTTGAAAATGATTAAATGAGTATAAGAAAAACGTATTTAGAAAGAATGGGTGTCAAATAGGGATTACGAAAAACATTAATGATCTTCTAATTATATATTTCAACGGATCTATAGATATTGTCCATTTATGTATCCTAATGGTACGTAAATGTAACTAGTCGATCAAGTTTTACATTATATATTAAATCGTTTATAAATTATTCCCAAATGAACGTTAAACACGTCTAACTAGCGTAAAAGTTTTCTTATGAGCAGATCTTTTCAAGTAGCAAACAAATAAATTTTAAAATAAATAATTCTTTTATGTGTCGTCGGACCGATTTTGACACTGTAAAACGTAAAAGTTTTCTTAAAAATAATTCTAATTTGAATCTTAGCCAAACATGCTTCGATAGTTTCCCGGGTTAATACCCCAATTAGTCACTGAACTTGTCCAAAAGTTCCTATGAGGTCACTGAACTTCAAAACTATCCTAAATGGTCACTGAACTTTGTAAAATTTGACCCCATCCATCACTGGCATCAAAATCAAACGGTTTTTGATGATGTGTCAAACGGAGTAAGTGACGTGGCACTTGTGTGTACAATTTATTTGCCAAGTAAGCAAAATGTGATGGATTCAAACTCTCACTCACAGGATTCCACCATAGCCGCCAACCATGACACCTCAAACCACCAATTTCCGGCCGCCTAGACCGTCGGATAGCACCATAGACGGCATCACCCCACTCCCCCCAACATCTTCCACTGCACCACCGATCATAAACCCATCGGAATTAGCTACAAAACCAAGCCAAAATAGTACTCACACACACTATCATGGCCGGAAACCCAACCTCCGACGACACCTATGATCGCGCACCACCACAGTCAGGAAGCTCTCGACCGAAGACCTCAAATATGGATTCACCTCAACCAAAACATTGTCCAATCAATCTGCACTAGCCTATGAACCTCCGACATTTGCGCCTCCAATTTTTTCAAATCTATCTCCTTCAATTCCAGCCCCCAACTTCATTGAACCTACAAATTGCCATCAACTGATCCAACAACAGGCCCAAAAGACCCTGGGTATGAATTCAATTGCACCAATTATCCACAAAATTGCTCCAATTTTTGAATTGGAATTTGCAAATGGCGTGAAATCCGGCGCTGTTCAGACCAAAATTGATGGATCCCTCCTACTTCAATCTACAAATTGACTTGAGGGAATCCATAATCAGGGGCAAACGAACATGGGTATACAAACAATTGATCCAATTCAACCTTCAATCCGAATAAAAATTTTGTATGAACGATCGATTTTCTTTTAATTGGACCGGTTCGAGCAGAAAGAAGAGAGAGATTGTCCACCTTATCAAATTCTTCTTACTTGGCGAAGAAATTGTACACACACGTGCCACGTCACTTATTCCGTTTGACATGTCATCAAAAACCGTTAGATTTTGAGGCAGTGATGGATGGGGTTAAAATTTACAAAGTCCAGTGACCGTTTAGGGTAGTTTTGAAGTTCAGTGACCTCATGAGACCTTTTGGACAAGTTCAGTGACTAATTGAGGTATTAACCCATAGTTTCCCCAAATTGTTTTCCTCTAAAATGCATATATCTCGCATAATTTAGGTTACTTCCGCTTTCAATATTCTCCTCCATCGAACTCCTCACTCTCCCTCTCTCGTTTGCGTGGATTACTTTTCAGTTGGGCACTTCAATTTCACCAGGTACAGTTGTTATTCATCAGGGTTTTACGTCATTTCCACCAGTCCAATTGCTCGCAGCATCGTCACTAATTAGGTTTTTACGAGGAAATTGTCCTTGCTACTTTCACCACTTTATCGGGCTCTAATATCCACCTTCCAGGGCTAGGGTTTTTTTCCCCCGTTTTATCGGCATCTTTTTTAATTTATATTCAGATTTTTACTTCTTATTCACTGAAATACTAGGGTTGCCGGAATTTTTTTTTCTTTGGAGGGCCTTTGACGACCTCTTTGACTGATCACTATTATTTCTGTCTGTACGGGAAAGATTGCATTTTATTAAATTGTGTTTTTTTTATGTGATTACACTGTACATATATAGATATGTGTATTATAGCATTATGGATAAGGTAGTCCCTTCCAGTTATTTTTGGTTTATTCTGTTTTAGATCAAAACTCTGATAAATGGGATGGAAATTGAAATGTCATGTTTGATATGGAAAGATAGAAGGGAAAAAGAACATACGACCTCCATCCCATAAAGATAGGCCTCATATTCCTTTTTCATATGTCCTGCCACTTTTATAATTAATTTCTTCACTTCCTGATATGCCCCAATATGATTTGCATTGTTATCAACAAATATGAATTACCATTATTCAATGTAGGGGTATATTAGACAAAACATAAGTAAAATTTATAGTTCCCATTATATTAATTGAGTTTTCTTTGTCTGTGTAAAAATGGAAACTAGCCTATCTTTGTGGGATGGAAGGAGTATTCTCTATTTATGAATTTTGTTATTTTAATTATATATGTTTGTGAAATCTAGTTGCAACTGTTTCCCTTTGATTTTGCTTCATCCTCAAAGTTTGTAATTTCTTTCAATGCATTCATGGTGACAGTTAGGGTCGCGTGCAATGGGTGGTGAAAGTGGGAAGCGCTTTCGTTCTCACTGGGATGACGGGGATAGCAAGAACCAAAAGAGGCGAGTGGACAGAGATGAGAAGGGTAATGATGAACTGATAGTGTATAGGATTCTTTGCCCTGATGGTGTTATTGGGAGCGTGATTGGGAAGAGTGGAAAAGTTATTAATTCGATCCGGCAAGAGACAAGAGCAAAAGTCAAGGTGGTGGACCCGTTTTCTGGTGCTAAAGATAGAGTTATCACTATTTATTGCTATGTTAGAGAGAAGGAGGATGTCGAAGTTGATGAGGAATTCAATGATAAGGAACCTCTTTGTCCTGCCCAGGATGCGCTCCTCAAGGTGCATGAGGCAATTGCAAATGCAATGGCTATGGTCGGGGAGTATGACAGGAAGAAGAATGACAAAGATAAGGTGGAGTGTAAGATTCTTGTTCCATCTAGCCAGTCTGCTAATATTATTGGGAAATCTGGTTCCACCATTAAGAAGTTGAGAAATAAGACAAGGACGAACATCAAGATCACTTCCAAGGATGCTAGTGACCCATCTCATTCGTGTGCATTGGAGTTTGACAATTTTGTCCTGGTTAGTTTTTCATTTGCTTAGAATTTTATGATTGTAAATGTCATCTTTACATAAATCTCAGCTAGAATATTTGGTAATGAATTAAAATTAGAAACATAATGTCCTAATTTTTTTTTTCTTCACTGGGATCTTTATGGGTTGTTGCTATAAAATTCTTCGTTGCTGTAGAGCAATAATGCATGCAATGTCTTTATTTGTGATAGATAAAATTCTTTGTTGCTGTAGAGCAATAATGCATGCAGTGCAGGTACATGATATACCTTTAGTTGTATAATGTGATGTATGTCTTTATTTGTGATAGATATCTGGCGATTCAGAGGCTGTGAAGAAAGCAGTTTTTGCCATTTCTGCTATTATGTACAAGTTTTCACCAAAGGAAGATATTCCTCTTGATGCCTCTGTCCTGGAAACCCAAACCCCTCCAAGCATAATCATCCCGTCAGATGTTCCTGTATATCCTGCAACTGGATTTTATCAAAGTGTAGATCCTATTATCTCTTCCAGATCTATACCTTCCATTTTAGGTCCTGCACACGCAACAGATATACCCAGTCGTACGGATGCTGGGAACACGTGGCCAGTTTATTCATCCACTCTTCCTGTGGTGTCTGGTTATGGTGGTGCATCTCGATCTGAGGAGTTAACTATAAGAGTGTTGTGTCCATCTAATAAAATTGGCCGTGTTATTGGCAAAGGAGGAAGTTCCATCAAACGTATAAGGCAGGACAGTGGTGCCCATATTGAGGTTGAGGACCCAAAGGCCAATAACAGCGAGTGTGTTATCAACATTATCTCAACAGAGGTATTGCCATAATTGCTGATTTTGTTGTTTTTAGTTTTATCTATTTGGGATGATTCTAGAAGAAGACGGATCTTTTTGCCAGTCATTCTTCTTTTCGGCACACCACATGTTTATCTATCGAGGATATTGAGCTTAGGTTTGCTTTTATTTGATCATACACAGTTGAGGGGGATTATCATGTTCCCATGTTTTCTGTGTACTACCTTGGGATTTTTTTTTTAATCTGAACACTTGGTTTATAGATGTGTATAAATTATTAGCAGGTTATGTTTTACATCAATTTATTAAATAATTTGCTGACTGGTGAAGACTACTTATTGCAATTCTTGAATCTCTGTTACTGTCTTTACGTCTCTTTCTTTAAGCCAGAAAGTTGATTTCATGTAAGCTGAAGTCCACTTTGCTTGGACTTTTATTTGGTAAAAGATGATAGCAAAAGTACACACGTTCATGTTTGACAACTTCATTTAGTGACTATTTCTTACAATTTTTGCTTATTTATTTCTTTTGGTCTTTTTAAGTTCATTGTTAAATAATCGCTTACCTATATTGTCATAATTTCCTCTTCCATTCATAGTAATTATGTGCAATATTTGCTTTGGGCAGTCACTGGATGATCTGAAATCCATGGCCGTCGAAGCTGTGTTACTGCTGCAAGGAAAGATAAATGATGAAGATGATGGCACTGTAACTCTGCGGCTTCTTGTTCCATCTAAGGTTATTGGGTGTATCATCGGGAAAAGTGGTTCAATCATAAATGAAATCAGGAAGAGAACTAAAGCAGATATACGGATCTCCAAAGGCGAGAAGCCTAAGTGTGCAGATGCTAATGATGAACTTGTTGAGGTAGAGGTTATCTGACTCGTGTTATTGTTGTTACTCAACAATGTCTCTTACTTGGCACCTTATTTATTGAAATCCATGTTCCACATGATAGGTTCTTGGAGAAGTTCGTAGTTTGAGAGATGCACTTATTCAGATTGTCTTGAGGCTCCGAGATGATGTGTTAAAAAATAAAGAAGGTGGCCGCATTTCTTCTGCTGGTACTGGTTTTTCGGTGCCCTCAGTTTTGCCTAGTATTCCTCCAGCTGCTCCTTTGGGTTATGAGCACAGGTCCGAAACTGAGAGTGGGGTGGGCCTGCTTTCGTCCAGCGCCTATGGGTCCCTGTTGGTAAGCAACTGGGCTTTAGTAAAAGCTATATTCCTAATAGACTCATGTATAAAATGAAAAAGTTTTCACTGTCTATCTTTAGTTTACATTTCCTCATCTGCATAGTAAACCGAGTAATATTGAACAAAGCATTGCAAATTATAAAGCATTGGAAGTTGCTATGATCATTTTCATTAATGAAGATCCTTATTTGGGGCAATGTCCAATGTCTTGATGATAACCCTGCCAAAATAAAAAGTTCAAAAAGAAATGAATGAGACCTTTTAAGTTAGTCTCTGTTTTTCTGGTTGAGAGTTCTGCAAGATAATGGTATGGCCTGGTGATTCCACGAGTTATTTACACCCATAAATTGTGTATGCATTTATTCTGAAGTTTCTCTTGTTTTGGGTGAAGAATGTTGTTAGTTTTTATCTTGGCAGCTATCTAATAAATCCAGTTCTTTCCTAGATTTTCTTCAATCTATGTTTTATACATGTATTTATTGCAGAAGGTCGTGTGTAATTCCACGTGTTATTTACACCCATAAATTGTGTATACATTTATTCTGGAGTTTCTCTTGTTTTGGGTGAAGAATGTTGTTAGTTTTCATCTTGGCAGCTATCTAATAAAGCCGGTTCTTTCCTAGATTTTCTTCAATCTATGTTTTATACATGTATTTATTGCAGAAGGTCGTGTGTAATATTTTCATTAGATGTTACTTTTTTATTCGTCAATTATTATCACTATAGGAGAAGTGGACTAATTTAAATCTTGTTTAGGAGTTGTTTACAAACCATTTAAATTATAAATCGATAGATATGAGAGGTGAATAAATGGGTAGTACTTGTGGGTTCTACGAATGTGTGGATAAAAAGTTGTTTGACCGATAATAAACAATTTATGAACATTAGCCACACATGGGCTTACTTAAATTTTTGATGTATAATTGTATTGTCAAGTTACTTATGCAATTTCTGCTTGAGCCAGATACTGCTAAATGCCATATTCATCTAATTGTTTATTTCAAATCTCATGGTTTGTTTTTCCTCTTCTCTAACCTTGTTTTTTCTCTTTAATAAAGACCGGAGATAGTGGCTATGGATCATTTTCCTCTCATTCATCGTCATTGTATGGAAGGTAGTTTTCTGTCATTAATTTATTACTTTGATTTAATTTTTCTGAAGTCTTCAATGTATGTCTTTAATCATAATCTTACCTTGTTAAGCAGATTGCCTCCACCTTCAACTCTGGAAATGGTTGTACCTGCATATGCAGTTGGTAAAGTCATGGGCAAAGGTGGCATGAATATTGAGAATATACGTAAGGTGAGTTGTTTTACTTTCACAGAGCAATGACCAATACCTTCTGTATTTCTCTTCTACTGTGTCTGGAACGTTCCTCCTCTTCACTTCATTTTCCTGCTATTCCCCCCCCCCAAACAATTCAAACACTTCAGTCATTTGGGATACACAGTTGGCTACATATCTGGAGGTAAATCTTTTTTTTTTTTTTTGTTCAGTTGTCCAGGACTGACAGCCTGCTTAACTTGCAAATTAATATTTTTCCAGCATGATGGCAGACCTGATACAATTGGGTTTCTTTTTAATTGCTAATTCTGGATGGTCTGGCTATGAAGTCTTGACTTTTATGTTGTGAACTGTTATCCTAGATATTGACCATGTTTGGCTAAGCTTATGAGGTGCTTATAAACTTAGCCAAACATGCTCATTGTCATGTCTGTTGTGCCATTACTTTAGAATTGCATCAATTGGCAGGATAGGATATACATAAGCTGTTACCTTGAAAATCTTGGAACTCCTCTTGGGGGCAAATACTCTCCCCAGCTGGGAAGCGCATTTTGGGGATTGGGGGGAGAGAGGGAGCATGCATGTGGTGTCACATTTGGTTGCCTGGATTATTGTGATTTGTGCATGAATATCACCTTTCACTTTGACTTACATTCTCACATGCACACATTCTCTTCCAGATATCTGGTGCAGCAATAGAGATTTCAGATTCGAAATCATCCCGAGGTGATCGTGTGGCTTTAATCTCAGGCACATCGGAACAGAAGCGTGCAGCTGAAAACTTGATTCAAGCATTCATAATGGCCACTTAAATTATGAAGATACTTTTGTCCTCTTGTATTTGAAAACTTTGGTTCAGTGCTGGGTTCTTCCATCAATCGTTTCTCCTCTCAAGCTCCTTTAGGTTACCATCATGGAGAGTATTTTATTTCATAGGCTTCTGCTGGACTCAGTTTTCTTCTGTAGGAAATCTTATTAAGATGTTGCTGGAAGTTTAGTAGCATGTTCTGTTTTCAAGCGGTATAGGTTCTGCCAGTGTTGCCTGATAAGTTCTATTCATCCATGGTAGACTTTGATAGGATGTTTTCTTTCCTTTCGGTGTTTATCGAGCCTTTGGGCATCTTACTTCTGATATTGATTTTCTCGTGAATTTGATGTTGAGTTGATTGTCAAACTCATAATACATGGATCCTTCAGTTTATTCCTATTCCTTCCTCTCAGCTTTTTCTCCTGTCTTTTTGATGTATATGTGATTGATCCAGGTCTCTTCCTCGCGTGCCTTCTGTGCTGTTCACATGTATAGATGTAATTGCTGAACGACCCTCTCCTGATGAAATGCAAGTTTATGAAGCATTATCTCATCCCAATCTGAATACTCTTGCTTGATTTGGTACAAGTATCTAATGCTTGCTGAAGCCATGAGACTGCAATTTTTGATAATACCTAATTTTCAACTGCTTATCTGGACTCCTTGTCATGTACTATTAATCTACCTGTATGTCCCTATTTTGTATTTATTCTTGCCTTTCATCAGAAACCTATACGCTTCCTTGGTGATCTGCTAAGATTTTACTCCAAGTCATTAGAAGTTCTTTTCATTTCTGATTCAGCCTTTCCTGAATTAGAATGCATAAAATTCTGCATGTTATTTTATCCCTGCAGTATTTTATGAGGAATTTGCCCTTTCTTCATTTCAGTGTGTGCTTACCAATTGACTCTTCCACAAATAGTACTAAATCAGACCCTTTGGGTTCAATGAGAAGACTTTGTGTGATACTGTGACTTTATATAGAATCAGGTATGTCCACCGCCATCCTCATTTTCTTCTGATCTGTCTCAGCCTATGTTTGGCTTATAAACTGTTTTTTAACACTTATCCACCACTCATTTTATAAACACTTCCAAACATGCTTTCAGATATTTCTTTTGTTGTACTTCAGCAAGATGTAGATGACTACAGTTCATTTCTTGTGCTCATGCAATTAGTAGATAAAGTTTAGAAAATTATATCTCAAAACCCAATTAATTTCCTTTCCCCAACCGGTGTTCAAAAAGACTGAGTCAGGTACTGGTCTGTTCTGCGTATGTTGGGAGAGGCATAATCCTCGAATAAACCATTAAAATTATTTAAAATTTATAATAATGCAAAATTATGCTCATAACAAACCATAAACCATTTAGTGCATGTCTAGTAGGTGATTAAATTAAATTTTAAGCGATTATAAATTGTTGGTCCTACAAAATATATGGATAAAAAGTATGTTGACCAATGCATTTAGGTAATCCATAATAAAACATTTCAACAAAATTGAAAGTTTGATTTGTAACTAAAAAAAAAAATGATCAACGAAGTAGTAGCAAGTGATAAATCAATAAAGTACTAATCAGTAATCACATAACAAGATTACTAATCCTCTACTCGAACAAGGAAAAAAAGGTCCTCCATATCATCATTTACTAATTACTAGTAAGATCTTCAAGAAAATCAGTATATTTTACCCTAGTATTCTACCTATCAAATAAATTCAGCCCCTGTCTGGGCTCCCTTATCTAAAAACTGCATTTTTCTCTCTTATTTTTCAACTACCCATCCTCCAATAAAATAATATTACATATAAACCCAAATTTTTTCCTTATTTTTTAACGACACATTTTCCAAAAAATTACTATTCCAAAATATATTTTTCATCCAAAATACATATTTAATGGAGCCCAAACAGGGGCTCAATATTCTTTATATAATAGAGCTTTTAGCATATCATTTTTTATAATTAATTCATATAATAGGCATAAATTTAATGTAACTATAATAAAAATTGGTTGAAAGGTAGAATTCCATTAGATTGTTTAATGATAAATAGTTCACATATCAGAAATATTAAATTCTCTACTTGTTAAATTAGGTCACAGTGTTGAATATTAAATTTAATTATGTTCTCAATTATAAAATATAACTAATAACTTGGTAGAACAATATTAATTACCAGTTCATTAAAACTTCAACGTTACTTAAATGAGAAATATATCTATTTAGTATTTCAAACAGTAACTTAAATTTCAGTTTATTAAGATATATAAAAGATGTACAAAACTACAAACTAAACCCCGTTGCTCCAGTACCTTTTGGTTCATTACTAGATCCAAACCTACTTAGCCTATATTTTATAATACTCGAGCAACTTTTATTCACATATTTCGAGTGACCTACATATATAATCTACTTATCCATCAGTAATTTCTATCCATTTATATTAAAGTCATTTATAAACACTTCCCAAACATGCTTTAAATAAATAAAACCTTTAGATTCCAAAATACTTCCACAAAATTCTAATTTCACATTTAACCATTTTCTATTCTCATCATCTGAAATTATACCATCAAATAACGTACTCTTAAGGGAACTTATCTTGAATATGTCATGAGCTCATCCATGACTCAGGTGAAAAGACGAGTTAGCAGAACTTTGGTGCAAATCTACAGTGATAGGGAATTCTCTACTACCACAACCACAATATCTCACAGTCATGAGATTGCAACAATGCTATTCCATTTCTCAACTCATAAAAGCATCATAATGGCTTTTGCATTTATTTCATATTCTAAGTCTGCGAGCGAGTGGTAGTTTTCGAAACCTGTAATTACTACAACTGACAAAAATCTATATATTGAAAAAAGTACTTCTGCTTATAAGTGAATAATTACTATACGGGTAACATTTTTAAGCTTACCAAAACGAGCTCTCCACGAGTCATAAGTTAAGGTGCCAGCCTCTGTCACTTTGTTAACATTTTCCGGAACATCTTCTGCCTGATATTTTTTTCCTTGAGACCGTGTTCTGTCCTGACTTTCTGCTGTCATAGCATTCATGAGAACATATCCGTTGGTGTTCCTTTTATTCAGATTAGTAATTATCTAGACAAGTCTGTTGTGGAAATAAAGATGCTACACCTTTGATGTTTCGTCTTGTATTCAACACCATTTAGACCTTGAGGCTTTGGATCGCTTCTCTTTGTACGTCGTATTATTTATTTTTAGTTTTTTTCTAAGTTGCTCCACCACACTGCTTTCCATTTATTTTCTCCAATTCTTTCTTTTACTGCATCTTTTTCCCCTTTTGGTGTAATTAGCTTGGTTGTGTGGAGTTTTGAAATATAGTTTCGATAAGCATTTTTATTGGTTTTGACGATTCCATTTCATCTCGATTGTAAGCGTCATATTCTCTACTAGTCAAATGATATTGTTCTTTTGCTAGCATTTTCCTCCAAGGTTTTGTTAGAAACCACTCGAATCAGCTTATCTTCTATTCTCTTTCGCCATGATAACGTCATAGGATTACTGAGATTAACAGTTAGTCCAAAATTTCACAGTTGCACCCTAAAAAGTTTGCCCACCAGTCTAGTTTACAAGTCAGTCTAGTTGATGTCATCCATTATCGGGTAAACCATCATTCTCACTCATTGTGAAAGCTGCAAAAGTGATTAATACTTGCTCGTAGTTCTGTCGTTGTCCTCCCTCATCCATTTGGCACTCAAAACTTGTATTACCTTCTTGTTCCCGTCATTGCATATGTTTGAATCGAGTACATTCCTAAGGGTGGGTGCCCTACTAACTGTTCATGTTATTAGTTTGGGCCAAAGTAGTTTATTTTGGGGCTTTGCCTCGCTTAATTTTGGTGCAGTGGTTGTCATGAATGCCTGGGCTGTTGTAGATGTTGAACTTTTATCTGGTGTACCTTACATGTAAAATTAATTATTTTTTTCAGTACTGTTTTCTATTTGCGAGGAGCTTCTTTACAAGGTTGGACATGTCTTTTGTTGCTTTTAGGCTTATTTTTTTATGGTGGGTCATTTTTTAGTTTCTTTGTTTTATTTATTTGGATTGAATAAAAGGAAGAAGAAACTTCCCTCTCGTATCATTGGATGTTTCTTCTTTTCGGAAGGTCTTTGACTGTATCCTTCGGCACATTTATGACAATTTATACACTGTATGCTCTCTTTTTTCCTTTTTTTAAAACAAGCGATACTATAGCAATAAAATGATATTTTTCACGTATGTTGGTTTTCCAAAAAGAAATGAATATCTGGTGGTTTTTTTCTACTGAATTGGCAGGTCTAAATAAATCTAGATTACGCCTTTAATAATTCTGCTGGGGAATGATAGTTTTTGTGGTATTATTAGAAGTACATCTGCATAACCTTGTATGTTTTGTCATCGTCTTGTATATTTATTATGTGCATATATTTGTTGCTTTTAATCCTGAACTATAATCTACGTGTACGCTTATATGTATATGTAGTTGACGGGTTTTCAAATTATTGCATTGTTTGGTTAACAAAGCAAATAAGGAAACAAAGCTTAGGGCCCTTTTTGTATTGCTGCGTTCAAATATTTCTTCCTAACCAAGATTATGTGCATATTTCTTTTGCTTACTCGATTCTCAACTTGAAATAGCAATGTGCATTAGAAGATTCTTCAAATGCCTTTATTGAAGATATATTCATAATGCTATCATTGAACTTGTTGAGGCTTTCGGGCATGTCATGTTTTGTTTCGAATTATCCAAATATTTATGCTCGGTAGGGTTCTTCGCAGTTTTGGCTCTTCTGTATCTGTGATTGGAATTTATCGTGTTTTGCGTTATCCTCACAAGGGATTTTGTTTTGGTGCAAGGCATGATAAACTATGCACAGCACTTGCTTGTTTTGCAAGTTCATGTACATGTCGACAATGTCCCAAGTCGACAAGGTGGAGACAATAATGCTAAAACTTTTGGTGGTTATATAACTTTATTATAAAGTTTGAAACGGCTTCTTTGATAAATATATAATGCAACCAATGAGAGCTCCTGAAACCTTTGGAAAATCCAAATGGGACCAGGTTTTCGTAATTATTTTGGAACCTTAGCTGGATTTTGTTATTAATACCGGGAAATGAAATTTGGTAATCCAAGTCGTCTTAAGGTCCAAGTCCAGGTGTCAAACTGGCCAACTGATCATCCATGTTCGACCCGTATTTAGCCTGAACGTGCCATGTCCATAGGAGATTCGGCTGGTTTTACACTTCTTGACTAGAATGCTTCTACTCTAAAATTTTCCTCTTGAGACGATGTGCGTGCTGATATTTGAGATGCAAGAAAGTCGATTTTCGTCTTGAGATGATGTGCTGACAGTCTAGGTGTTACCAATGAATTTTGGGTTAATTCATTTGTACATAATGGATTACCTCCTTTCACATAATGCGCGGGCCGTGTGTATTTAAAAATTTCGACAATGTGGACCTCATTCCCATTGTGAGAAGTAGGTAAAAAATACGGTAAAAAAATTCGGTACATATAGCATGATTCATGAATTTTTGGTAATTAATCTCATAAAGGTTCTATTCTGGAGACAGCACGATTGTCTTTCAGACAGATTGCGACCTCCCTTACTATGACAGCAAATGCCTCGAGTGAATCACGTTAAGAAAAACTGAAATTTTCGACCATTTTGTATTCATGGCTTTTATGTCGATCAAACGTCTTATATTAACCAAATTAAATTTGTACTAGACATTGCATACTTATTCTCACCACTTCAAATAACTTGTTTATCAATAAATTGATATCGAATGCTCTGTGTCGATAAATTGTTGTGCTTCTTTTCTTTCGTTTTCTTGAGCGTTGAAAGGTTAGTCACAAAATATTTCTTACGTCGAAAACTTAATTGTTTAAAAAGATTTTTAATGGATCAAGCATGGATCTAAACATTCTTGAAGGAGCCGAACAAGTGTTCTCGATACATGTTGTTTCAAATCGACTCCAAATAAATATTTTTAAAAAATTAAACAAAATTCACTGACTCTCGGTGTAATAATTGGGAGAAAAATGCATATTCTTATTTCTGCTAGGCATAGTTAAATAAATGAGATTCAGATCTTGTATTGAATGCAAGCCAAGTATTCAATATAGACGCTATTGCAACTTAAGAAAGATTGCATAATATTAATATACATTTCTTTTTTTCTTGAAATCAAAGCAAATTCCAATATATCAAAGGAAAGGATCTAATTATAAAGTTTTAATGTAAATTACCCTTAAGCAAGTAAACATGCCTTACCGAATTTGAAATTTTCCCATTTCTAAGGGTGTTTGGTGGGGACTAAAATTAGATTTTTAGTAGATTGTGATAAAAGTTTTTAAAATGTGTGGTTGAAAAATTGTAGGACCTCTGAAAAATGTAGTTAGCCCCTGTTTGAGTTAAATTATTGTAGAATGAGAATGAAAAATATAGCCGTTATTGGGGCCCACACAAGAGATGGAAAAATTTGAATTTAAATGTTGATGTGATGGATAATGATCATATTTTTCATTTTAATGAGATGATAATGTAGATCAAACGGGACCTTAATATTGATTGTTTGACTTTGATTTATATTAAAATCTGATTTTAATCTGTACCAAACAGGTATATCTCTTCCAAGTCAGAATAATGACAGAGATAGAACTTACATAATTAAGGGATGATAGAAGCTGAACTCGAGACGTTTAACTTGTGCCCTTCTCGGGTGCGATCGAAGTTCTCAATCGATCCCACCAAATTTAGAAGAAATATAACAATTCCCTCAAGATTGAAATGTAAATTATATATTTCCAAACATTCATTGTTTAGTACGGACTGCAGTCACTGCACGGCTTCGTACGCTCCAATTCTCTTCTGGAAAATTGAATTTTTTTGATATATCCAAAGAGAATAACATCAACACATGCCATGACGTGTGGGCTAAAGCTAACGCACATGATTCTTGATACCTAAACGGGACACAAATGTTTTTATTGCACATATTTTTTCAACCCATGTTCTGAGGAACTAATGTATTTTTAAGAAAACATCTCTTCAAATGTGAATAAATTAACTACACAGTATTATATTTTATGTATTTGTATCAGCATCCATGTGATGTGATTCAACATAATTGAACCTTCATAATTCTCTTCCAACTCGAAGTTTTATGGGCACTCATTAATATATGATTTGTTCCACCTAAGTTTGAGTTGTGCGTTTATGTGAGCTTGTGCATGCGTAGTTGATCGTCTGATTCCACAAGTGTTAATTGTTCGTGTGTAGAGTTGTACATGTGTGATTTATAGATCAATTCTTTTTGTTAATCATGTTATTGCGATTAAAATTATTGAAAGAGAGAGATTCGTAACAACTTTGAAATAATATTAGTTAGGAATTTACTCACTATAGAGTTGAAGGTTGAAAATTTAGGTATTACAAATTGAAGGTTGATAGCTTCTTTGCTCTAGTTAGGTATATGAAAATTTATTTACTATAATTTTATTTAGAAACTATTGAAAACTAGAAACTCAAGGAAAAAGAGGAATGAAGAAAAGAATAACGTATCTAGTACTCGTGGTATTAGAACACCAGATTATATGGTATTATATGATAGATACAATTAGTTGTGAAATTATGTATTTCATTTAATTGAATCTATAATTTAAGGTCATTTGTAATGTCATCTAAATTGATGTTGAACACCAGTGACGTTAAATATCATTATTCGGAAGAAAATGACACTTCACACGAGTCTAAGGAAGTACATTTTATGTTCCATTATGTTGCAAGCATTTTTTAGAATTGATGAATGTTAGCTGAAATGGGCCCACTCCCAACCAAATTCAACTTCCCAACTAAACTGACACTATTCACCAAACACCAAGTTGCATCTCTAACCTCTTAGCAATCTTAACCAAATCAAATTGCTAGTCTATGACTTGTTTGTGAAATTTAAAGTAGAAGTGCTTGAGGATTTCTTGGCTAGTAACCATAACTAGGTTAGCTAACCTTGTCACAATAAGCAATAGAGACCTACATAAGCACTGCGGTAACAAGTCACAAAAAGGACTCGGGTAAAAAAATGTCCAACATGAACACATCTTGTTCCATATGCTAATAGGGCATGATGTGTCTATATGTCGTTGAAGTAATTAATGTGTAAACTTAACATGCCACATGCTCAAATCATGTATCCGTTATATCAATAGACATGTCTTTTTCTCCATCTTTGTCTATCAATCGTAATGTTCATTCCTTACACGTCAATTTGAACGGCTGTTTGGCATTATTTTTCTAAATTATTGGCCATCCCGTGACCTAATCTCACATAAGAAGTCTTTTATCAAATGATTCTCTCTAAAAAAGTACTCTACATTCTATTGAAATAATCTCTTGAAAACAAGAAATCAGTTAGACCAAGAAAGTCGAATATATCAATCACATACTTGTAACAATCAACGATGCTCGATATTTTGTTACCGTTTGATACAAATTTATAGATAATTTAAAAAGAAAAATAATAAGACGAATACATAGTGGAAACAACCATGCTAGTTGTACCGGTAGACACATGTCGGCCCCTATCGGGAGCATCTGCAACGAGCCCAGCAGGGCCCCCCAAATCCACCATGTGTCAACTTTTTTTTGTACAAGTAGATTTATTCAAGTGAAAAAAAATGTCCCACAACAATCACCTGCAGGAGTCCCCAATAGAGGGCCGTCATGTGTCAACTTTTTTGTAAAAGTAGATTTATTCTAATGGAAAAAATGTCTAAACCACAACAATCACCTCATTTTATCCTTCTTAATTACTACTCAGTCCTCAATTACCTTTTATACCCTCCACTCTCTCTCTCACGCACGCACACAAATCGTCTATCTCGTCGACCATTGTCTTCCTTTCCTCATCTCCTCCTCCACGCTTCTGCAAAAGCCCCATACCCAAAAACACACGCCTTGTTCTACAACAGCAAAATTCAAGAATCCCTTTTTCTTCAGAACATAGATCTCTCTTCCGGCTATCTATAATTTCTTTTTTTCCCAGATCTTACCTAAAAAGTAGACACCCGAAAACTCATCATACATACATATAGGGGTATAGAAGAATTTGAGGTCTGAAGATGGGTTCTTTGAAGTTAGATCTATATAGCAGAATATACCCGGAACGGATCGACCACTTCGATATGCTTCCGGATTCTATTCTTCTCTTAATCTTTAACAAAATTGGTGATGTCAAGGCCTTGGGTCGGTGCTGCGTCGTTTCGAGGAGGTTCCACTCTCTGGTTCCTCAGGTCGAAAACGTAGTCGTTCGAGTTGATTGTGTGATCTCCGATGATGATTCTTCATCGTCGGGAAACTCTGCCTCCTCCTCGGCGTCGGCAGCTAACAAGTCCCGCCATCCCATCTCATCCCTTTTTCGGCTTTTCTTTTCGGGCCTCTTTCAGTCACTTACCCAGCTGATTACTCCCTCCCCACGCCGCCCCATCGTTTCTAATACGGAAGATTTCTACGATATAGACCAGAACTGCGTGACCCATCATTCCCCTACTCAAGTCTTGAAGAATTTTGATGAAATTAAGCTTCTGAGAATTGAGTTACCTAGCGGGGAGCTCGGAATTGATGAGGGAATTTTGCTTAAATGGAAGGCCGACTTCGGTTCCACGCTTGACAATTGTGTTATTCTTGGAGCCTCCAGTGTCATTCAGACCACGAATACTAACGAGTGTTCCAGTGTTTGTAATGTTGATAGTAATGGAGCTGAGAGCGATAATGGGAGCATACCTGAATCATTTTACACAAATGGGGGCTTGAAACTGCGTGTTGTGTGGACAATAAGCTCATTGATAGCTGCCTCTGCTAGGCATTACCTGCTCCAGCCAATAATAGCAGAGCACAAGACGTTGGAGAGCTTGGTTTTGACGGATGCTGATGGACAAGGGGTGTTGTATATGAATAAAGAGCAGTTGGAGGAGCTGAGGGTGAAGCCTCTTTCTGCCTCATCGGCTTCCAAGAGGACTCTGGTGCCGGCTTTGAGTATGCGGTTGTGGTATGCCGCACATTTGGAGTTGCCAGATGGGACTGTGTTGAAAGGGGCGACCTTGGTGGCGATCAGACCCAGTGAGCAGCCCAAGAAGGAGGTTTTGGAGTCAGAAGCCAATTGGGTTGCCTCAGCACTGGAGGAGCCATTTGGAACTGCTGCAAGGATGCTGGTGAAAAGGAGGACTTACTGTCTGGAAATGAACTCATTTTGAGATGGGATTCCAAATACATGTTGGAGGTAATTTCCTTTTTGCAGATTTATTGGAAATTTTGAATTGGTTCGGAGATCTCTATGTTTTGTAGGCATGTGTCTGTATATTTTAAATTTTTAATTACAATTTTTGAATCTGAGTATTAGTTCTATGATGTGTACATTCATTGGTATGCTAGGATGTTTTTCTGGGTGGTTAATATTTGATTCTTTGGCTAGTTTCCCTTAAAGAGTGCTACCACTCTGCATTGCTTCTGCAGTTGTAAATTGTAGATCCATTTTCTATTCATAATCTATATTTTACAATTTTATACTCGGTGGATAAACATCATAATGTATATCTCCTATCTGAGCTGACCTTTGTGATCTGGATGTGGCATCTATTTTCTCGTATAGCATTATGATATTTGTTTAACGGTGGATTTATAGTGCTGTATTCATGGCAAACATTTTTCTCATTCATTTCCTGCATTGCTCGAACTTTACCCATTCACTATCAAAATCATTTTCCTCAATCATATGCTATTGTGGCTTTTTAACTATGTGATTAGGCTTTCTTTTAGTGTGCTGCAGCCTGCAGTTTGAGGGTAAGTGCTCAAAGGTGAATGTGGAATTTTTTTTTTTTTGGAAGAATGATGGTAGATTTGTCTCTTCAAGTAATTCGTGAGCGAGAAAATATATTGTATATCTCAAAGTATGTTGTGTGCCTTTCTTTATTATTTTTTCTACTTTTCTCTAATAGAATGTGAAATACTTGCGAGTAGGATAAACTTTAACTTATCGCTTTAATCTGCCTTTTCATATATCTTGAAGTATAGACAGTCTTCTGCATCTTTCTATATTCATGGTAGTCTTGACACTGTTCTGTATGGTTGTTTCTTCTTTCTTTTATTGGTTTGAATGGTTCACTTGCTCACCCTGAATTCTTTTTTGGTGTTTATGAATCTTTCAGGGAAAACACAGCTTTCTGAGGAGGAGGATTCATATGCCGGGTAAACACAATTTTGTTTTAAGCAGTGTACCATAGACGAATAGCTAGTCAAGCTTATTCACACTTCTACTACGTACGAAATGCCAGCTGTTGATTGAAAATGAGCCATGGAACAATCCTCTGACGGTCGTGCTGATGTTTGATAGGCATTTGCTTTTATTTTAATTTCAGGCATATGCTTTTACGGGCGCACACAATGCTTATGGATTGATGTTGAGCTTTGTGTCTTTGACTCTTTACTCGTCTACTTTACTAATTTTCTACATCTGTGAATATTATCGGGGATGAATACTGTATGCTTATGTAATGTTCCTTTTAAGGTTCATTGAGCAATGTATCTTTTCAATCATCCTGAACTATTGGCAGTATTGTTGATGTACCTAATTAATTTGAAAATATATATTATAAGTTGTCTCCAGCTATTATCCATTATTGAATCATCCATTTACAACTTCAATAGGGTAATGGATGTCCATTTCGTTCATGGATTTCAATGCCCAAGAAAGTACCTCCAAGGCTCCAAGCATTCGAATGCTGTTTGCAAGTAAATTTATGTAAGGTGCATAAGAGGCGGTTCAAACAATCTGGAGGCCTAAAGCAAAATCGTCAAGGGATTTTAGGACAATCATAGAAGTTCTGGTTGTTATTAATCTAATTCTGTTCGTGATCATCACATGATAAGGCTGTTTGTGATTCTGATTGAAATTGTCGTGTTTCAGATAACGGAATTATCGATAGATTATATACACCTATCGTTGGTAATGTTGTAACAAAAGCGATCCTTTACGAAAATTAGCCTTCTCATTGATTTGCTACACCCCTTTTACCCCATGGTCTGTTTGATGAAGTGAATTGGTGAGTATTAGAAGCATTTGAAGGCGAAACAATGCTAAAATTTTATCTTTTATACCGTCCAATCCTCCATGCCCAAAAGGTTTAACTGAGTAGACTTAATAAAATTATGCTCCAAAGAAACTTGGGCACAAATTGTATACCGAGTGGACATAAAGTTGGTGCTGCAGCATCACCACCACAACCAGGTCCACCACCCAACCAGGTCTTTTTTTAAGAATGAGCATTCTTCAACCATAAAAATAATGGGGAAAGGATTATATGGTGCTGACTCAACTCATTCAAAAGATTGATTTTTTCCAACGACAGAACAGAATCAGAATCATTCTACTACAAATAAAACACACACTACCTGGCACCCATAACAAATGGAAATATGTGATGCCAGTTGAACTATCCGAAAATCAATAGTGCAAAGAACAGGAGAGAACAACAATAATAACTCCATGGCCTGAGGTAGAGTAAGTATGCTTTGCTCTGGACTTGTGGCAAGAAATTTACCTTTTGACTAACTCAAACCTATCGTCAAGTCCTACTCAGCAGAGTATGAAACTTCTCATCTTCAGTTACCTGTATTGAAGACACGTTCAGTTAAGTTTATTGTATTTATCTAATGCCTTGTAAGCTTTTGTATAAAGGTAAAAATGTCTAAATCAGTTATAAGGAAATCGGAAACTTTGCTCTAGTCCTTCAACAAAGGTAACAGAAAGTAAAAAATCAGAAACTTTCCCTGCATTTTCTTTTGAACACCAAACCTCGAGATCTTAGACTTTTTCTATAACATGTCTACAAGCAGTAGACAAGCTCTCTTGACAACAGTCTCTATCTAACTATCATAATCCATTCTAAATAAGGCCCTACGCATGGAGGTGTGGAACCTTTGACAACTGTAAATTGAGCATAATAAAAGTTGCTATCCACTTACATTCTGTAGTTCATTCTTTTTTTCTATAGTCGTACACTAACTTAAGCATCAAAGGCGAAACAACTACGAAGTAGTAAGTACCATACAGGTCTAGCTTTCCTTAGCACTTTTTAAGACCGTGTAAACATTTTTAGTGCTTATAAGTTGATCAAACATCATTTTAAATAATACATTCCTTAGCATGAATCGGAATTTTTGAGGAACGTAAGAGAGAATTTGATTTGGTTAGACAATGTGTGGTTGGTACACAATTTTTATCTATTTTTAACCACACATTCTTTGGAATCCACTACTTATAAGCACTTAAAAACTTAGCCAAGCAAGCACTTAACTAGGATTTAAGTAAAACAAGATATTAGCTTATCACGAAATCTTATTGCATTCACTATTCTAGTGTTGTTACTATTCATCCTCAACTATACCCACCTTGCAACCACAATGAGAATTATATTCAAGAGTTACACCATAATTTGAACATGTATACTATTTAGATTACATTTGGCAAGTATTTATATTAAGTCCCT
>CAIGRF010214974.1:39627-51774 GCA_903798235.1 Fraxinus ornus
TGTATAAGTTAGGAGTAATATCTTGTACAATCTTAACTTAAGAAATACGAATTCCTTGGCAACCAAATCAAAGTATTTTCTCTCTTGTTGTGTTATCAGAGCAAGAGTTTTGAATCTCTATGTTTTACAAATCCTAACATCCTTCTTCACAATTGAATCTTCTTCCTCCCCCCAATCATTCCTTATTACGGCTGAACCTCACCAACCTACAGATGAACTTTCTCACCAATCTGCAGAAAAAACTTCCAACCCCTATTTTCTACATCATGGGGAGAGCTCTGGACTTATTTTAGTCTCACAACAATTAAACCCTCTCGAGATTTTATATATTCTAACTTGTAAATATTTATTGTAGGACTACCATGTGCACACTAGAGATAAAAAGGTCCTAATATGTTGTAGTGCTTTATTTTCAGGATTATTTTAGGCCTTTTGAGGGAACGACTTTCACGACGGGTTATATAAAGGTCTATTTTAGGTCAAATAAAGGGGTTACACACGTTACATGCAAGCAAAAGAGAAACTTACAAGGAAGAAGAGAGAGAAAAAAGCTAGAGTTCAAATCTTTCGTGGGCGAATTGTTGGTGCAAGAACATTATTTTTTTTCTCATTTTTCCTTTAAATTTGGTTTATGCAATCCAAAATGCTTTTGTGTTTTTCTTTCATTGTGATGTGTACTAAATAAATAGTTAGAACAAACGATGTAACATAATTTTGAACCTTTAATTTCAATTCTCAAGATTCTAGTATTTAATTATGTCTCTCATTGATCTTGCTATAAAATAATTGGCCACTATTTCATTGATATCTGAATTTGTAACAAACCCATAATTAAGTTACAAATTCAGATCGTGTAGTAAAATCCGACAATTGGATAAAAAGTAGAGATAGAGATTTGTTGTTATTGCATTCTTTAGTTGAATTCCTAGGTGATTTGATTTGTTCAACTGAGGTTTCTTCGGATTCACCTTCGGATGAGTTCAGTCAATTAATTAAGATTTATTTGGACTCGTGAGTAAATTGATTTAATTAGTGAATTTGTCCAAATACAACTTTTGGAATTGAACTTGAGAGGTGAGGTTAGCCCCTGTTTGATGCTCATTAAAAAGAATTTTTTGGGAAAAAAGAGTTTTGAAATAGTGATATTTTTGGAGAATACATGGTTAAAAAGTAGGAAAATATTTTGGATTACGTACAAAATATTTTATACTATGAATGTACAATTGTAAATGAGCTTGAAAAAAAAAAGTTTTTGATTTAATGGTAGATAAGTAGGGGCTAAATGTGATAACTACGGTGGAATGGTGAATCACAATATTTTAACTTTCATATTATCATTTAATTGCTTTTATTTCCCTTAGTTAACATTACTTTAATCAAAACCTTGCCATCAACATTTGCTTGATTCAAATATGAATATTTAGATTAATTATTAACTAGATAGTTTCCGTGGGAATAATAATTCGAATTCTTAAATCCACTTTAGTACATGTTTAATTGACATCGTGCACTTGTATTATCACACACTTTTTCTTTTGTTCTTTATATACTTGCCTAGTCATTTTCAAGGTATATATGTAATTAAGTTCCTATATTTCTATGGTAATAGTAAGCCATTAGTATTTTGTCCTTGGAGCATCCTTAAGACATTCTTTAGAAGTAAAATACTTTCTATTCTATAAAGAATTAATATTTAAAATTATGCTTCAAAAGACTCTTTATATTAATAATACAAAATAAAGTGATTTTGACTCTCGAAATTTAGATAGACAAATTCATTCTCTATAACTAAATGCATTCAAAATATTTCAATTTTTAATAATCTATATATTATCCCAAATGAGCACTTGTTGAACGACAATTTATATAAATGATATTTATACAGACCAATTAATAAAGATTTTGGACTAATCCGCTTAATAAGGTTAATCTTTTAAGATGGAAAATAGATTAGTAGTATAGTTCCCAGGCTCGACCTGTAATGGCCATCAGTTAATAAATGAAGATCAACAATCAATTGTTATGTCTAATTTAATGCACTAATCCATAGGTTTGTCACTTGATGACTATATTTATGTGTAATTTCATGAACATTCGAAGTTTTTATATGAAGTGGTTTATCATGATATATTGGTATTAGAATAAACAAAGTTTTGTGTTTAAGTTCGTCATCGCTCATTTATAGTGTAAGGTCTTTGATGAAGTATTATAATCAATGAAGTCCCGAGTTTAAGCCATCATCACTCATTTATAAAAATTCTTCATGGTATAATTAAGGTCTTTGATGAAGTATCAAATTAGGTCCACCTATCTTTTTCTTTTGAATTGGATCATTGCGTTTAATGCTTGCGAGTCCACCACTTCTCCTGTGGGTTTCTCCCTTCATTCTGTGCACTGTACAAAAGACTTTTTGTATAAGATTTGTGACCAGCCACAACCAGTGGTTTTCCAAGTGCTTTATAGGTCCATGTTTGGGTATTCCATTTAAAAAGAGGACAACACTTGTCCATCTCTAGCAAATGAAAGTACGTAATCTGTTGAATCTTTAGCGATTTGAAAGAAAATTAAGGACAAATTCACTCTGTTGAACCAACAAAGAAAACTTACAGGGTTGCGAAGAAGATAAGAATTCTTCTGGGATCAATAACCCACAAAGAGGAAGAAGACTGCCGGAAACTAAACCTCTTGCCAAAGTATTTGCTTTCGACAGCTGTGTTGTCCATTGTGCCATTCACGACTGTGATTTGGTTATGGACTGGGAAGTTGATGGCGTGATCAACGGCCCCGAAGTCTCTAGGACTGGATTTTCAAGCATTCTACCCCTATGGAAAGGGTCACCTGCGCGCAGATCTAATCATCATGTTGAAGATTAGATTTAAATAAATAAATATGTTCCCTTCAACTCTGGGATAAAGTAAGTTCAGCATGCTTAGAATAGACATATGGATCTGGATTTCAAATCTTGCCGATGCCTGTTTCTGGAAACTTATGCAACATCAAGTCTGATAAACCTATCATGTACACATGATCGTGTTACAAACTATATGAAAATAAATAAGTATATCTCCTATTAACTTTTACACGAGATAGTTCACCCACAGAGTAAAGCAGCCAAGTATGCAATATTTGGACTGAAACAAAAAGGAATGACAAGCCTATGTTTTTCTCCAATAAATTATTAAAAGCCCGAAATTCTTGTCAGCTGCACATTGATGTTAGCTACACATATAGGTATAGTTCAAGCACGTTTTAGCACGATGAGTGCTTAATTATTATTAAAATTATGTTTTGGTTATTAATTTAGTATTTAGAGCATTATCATATAGTCATGTCTTAATTAAATTTCGTCTATTTGGGACTTAGGACTTCTATTTGGCCACTAGTATGATATTTATAGACTGACTTTTGACGTTCCCTCGACATGGACTCGGCTTGCTCCGATTAGCCTCAACTACTGCTCGACTCTGGGCATGGACTCAACCTAATTTAGTAAGTCTCGCTTTCTGGTGTTTTGCTTGTCACGAGCTCAGCCATCTCTAGATCACAACCTCACTATGCATCTCATGGGCTTAGTCTTCTCTGATTTGCCTCGTCTTCTATTTTGTGAGTATCTTATATAGCTGCACTATTTTCATGGTGTAACAAATGAAACAGGAATAGGGATTGATATGTTGCTTTAAAATATGTCTTCAACTCAGATTTGCGAAGATGAATTCATACATATAATCCTAAAATTATTGAGAATAGAAACTTAATTTGCCGTTGTCGCTGTTGTAAATATATCTAATAGGCTCGCGAGGTAGACAGCAAGCAACAGTTTCTCAGCCCCCTAACCTTATAAAAGCACGCGCCCCTTTTATTTAATAATAATATCAGGACCATCATATACATTTTCACGGAGCATGTTTATCGAATGGATGTGAGATCATACTTTCCTTTTCAATAATAATTAGAAAAAAAAATCACGAATCAACATGCAAATCAAGTTAAATTAATTAGCTTCTTCATTGGAGATGAGAACAGTAGAAAATGGCTACCTCGTGGCGAATTCGCAACCATGCTAGTGCCTTTAACATCGTTGCTTGTACCTTGGTTAGTTTTCTTTTCGCAGCCTCTAAGCGATCCTTTTCTCGAAAGGTTTCTCTGCAACTTCTAGTCCAAGAACAAGCATATTTTAACAAAATAAAAAAAGAGGTTTTAGCATCTTCATATCTGTATAGAAATTATTAGATTAGGATTTTAAAAATACTGATAATCACTCAAGTTAAATATATATTAGCGTTTGATGTTCATCACTAAACTTTATTTCATTCCAAAATGGTCATTGTTTTTCTAATTTGGTCACTAACAAGCCGTCATATAGGATAACTACTATGAATAGCATTATTCTATTTAAATTTCATTAGTTTTTCGAATATAATGCTTAACATGAAAGACCTTTGCATTGATGCTACATCATAAACACGTTTCATTAGAAAATAATCCGTTTTTAAGTGAATAACTAATTGAAAAAAAAAAAAACTTCATCGATCACGTTTCAAAATAAAATTTGGTGTTTTTAGGAAATTTATCTCAAAATTGAAGTTATTAAAAGGCAAAAACTTCAAGTCTAAAAGGGTAAGAATTTAGGGAGATTGGGTGAAGAAATGAAATTTGGAAAAAAAAAAACAAATTATTAAAAACAAATTGACAGATAAAATGCAGCAGTAAATGAACTTACTGTAATTCTTGACTTTTTATTGATTTCTTTCTCAAAGCGTTCTATGTCAACAACAAAGCTATCAGATTCAATCCCTCGCTGTTGTAATCCATTTTCATGATCACAAAACAGAACATTTTGAATACCCCATTCTTCAAATTCACAGTTTGAACTCAGACTATCAGAACCCAAATCCACCTAAATTCAAATTAAAAATACATTTAACATTTTAACTTAATCTGGAAAAACTCCAGAAACCTGAAAATTCAATAAAACAGTAAAATAACAGGTCTTCAAAGAAATCATGCTCACCAACTTTGGATTTTCAGTCATTTTCACCAACCAGTGCAATAAATTATAAGGAGTTGTCTGGATGGTGTCACCAACTTGGATAACAAATCTGGATATTACTTTCACATTTCCACCACCTGATACATCAAAACAAACAGAACCTCAGTTAGTCAACTTGCAAAAAATCTGTCGTGAATGATAAAAAATCAAGAGGAAAAAACTTAAATATATATTATGAAATTCCAGACCTTTAATCAAGAAACGAAAGTATTTCCTTTCCTTGTGATGATCGGGGTGGTGAGATAATTGGACTACACGGTTTATAGAACTCCAGGCAGTATTAAATAAGAAAATCAAGCTAAAAAGGGACAAGACAAGAGGGTGAGTATTGTTAAGATTTGGGTTCCATCTTAAAAGGTCAACCCTATTAAGAGGAGTAGCTCAAACTCTTATAAAATTGGTCTATGTTTTTATGTTTATTCGATGTGGGATTCTATCCCTTAACATGCCCCTTCAAGATGGTGTCTCGTTTGAGCAGACCAATCTTGAAATCCGTGTACTCAATTTTTTGAGTCTTAATCGGATCGAATTGCTCGTTGGAGCTTAATGGGCTCTGATACCATATTAAGATTTGTGGTTCCATCTTAACAGATCAACTTTATTAAGAGGAGTAACTCAATCTTTTATAGGTTGATCAATATTTTCATCTTTATTCGATATGAAATTTTATCCCTTAACAAAAGAAAACAGAGGAAAATAATATAATAATTTGGATGGAAGCCGATGAAAATAAACGATATGAAAAAATAATAAATACATATTGAGAGTATTAAAATCAAGGTTTAAAGATAAAAAGATGTTGGAACATAAAAATTTAGCCTTTAAACTTATACTGCTCTCTAAATTGTAAAATATATTTTTTAAAAATAGAGATTTTCCAGAAAATGCACATCATAGATGAATTTAAGAGATATGGTTGAGATGATATTATGGGGTAAGTTTTCTCTCCTTTGTACGTACAATGTGGTATATATACACATTTATATAAACGCTTGTGCCATATACTTAGACATCATTGAAATAATTTTTAATGCATATTCATTATTCATCTTTTACACACAGTATCTGTGGTCAATTTTTTCAATTTTTTCTATTCTATTTATCCAAAATATTTTCCTTTCATCGTTTTAAATTATTCGAGGAACTTTTAACATTTTTTGCTCTCTATTATTTAAATTTATTTCAAATTACTTTTAACCAATGGTTTGATTTTGAACAAATATGTTTCAAGATTATAGAGAGTTGAAATTTGTTTATAGAACTCAAGACTTTCACTTATAATATGTCATATTGCTATCTTCTAAAGCAGAAGAGCATTATATGTATTTATTTAGCCCGTCCACATTTTCTAAAACTCATTTTTTTTTCTAAAATTTTCAATCATATATATCATTTTTTTTTATTAAAATCTACTAAACATATGACTTTTAACTAAACCAAGCAGATGCTTAAGTACATTCTCATATTCACTTAGTCCCTGTTTGATTTTGTTAAAATTCGAAATTTTAGTAGATTTTTTATAAAAGTTGATAAAAACTGTAAGTCCCACAAAATGTGTAGCTAAAATTAAATATTGAATTTAATTTAGATTTTTTATTAATTTTTTAGTCTAAACCAAATAGGGGTTTAATTTTTTTGTTTGTTGAATGTGATTTAGGCCATATTCATTTTTTTTTCTCCTTTTATTGTCTTTATTATTCATTTTGTACCTCAAAAGAATCATGTTTACAAAACAAATGTAAAGAGCATTACAAGTAATTAATTTACATTCCAGTTTAATTTTCTCTATTTTGGATGTTATTTGGTATGTACCAAACATGCCTTAAATACATTTTGGACAATTTATAAATTCTCTTCCTATTGGAACCTTCATTTTATTCTTGAAATAAATAAAGAAAATGATAAGCCTAGTTTGATTTTACTAAAAATTAAATTTTTAGTAGATTTTGATAAAAATAATTTAAATATAAATATTATGAATCTGTGAAATTAATTGTTGAATTTTACTTAAATTTTTATAACAATTTAAATAAACCAAACAGGGCTAAATATCCCTCTGTCATCTAGTCTGCAGAGTGCAGAGTCCGGGAAAATGGGAACAAAAGGGTTTATGTTTTAATTTTAACCTAATACTCTCAAAACCTCGACAGCAAGCGGTTTTGCTACCAATTGTTGAGCTCCAGCAAGAGATGGGGCAGGCACAACCTAAGGAGACACGGAATTTCTCGGATTAAATAAGAAAATAAAGGCCTTTTTTTTAGGTTTCCTGTAAATCTCACACGGTAACCAGTTTTAGGTCTCAATCAAATGTTAAAAGATTGCTCCTTTTGGCCAGAGATTAACACCTGGCCTAGCCATAAACATGTTATTAAGAAGGGAACAAAACGAGACAGACAACCAGCCGTTAGCTGTTTCACAATCGCAGGTATCAATGCAGGTGTAATAAAAGACGAGGGAAAAAGGCTTATTAATATGCCCAATGGTCATGCTTATTTGTGAAAACCAAGAAATCAAAGACAGTTCATAGTATTACTGCACGAAAATCAAAGTGGCACTATGAAAACCTAAGATAAAAACACAAGAAAAATGAAATATATGGATCAAGAAATAATTTATGGAGCTAGAAGATTTTTTATGTACCTGGAATGAAGATGCGATGGAGAGGAAAAGGATGTTGAATGAACTCAGTTCTTTCTTTTTCCCTTCTGGGAATGCCTGCCACCATCACCATAGCAAAGCTCCAGTCGGGCGTCTAGTCCAGACAGGAGTTGTTGGTGGTTCTCCACTGGTGAGGCATTGGTGCCGATAAAGAAATTCGGAGATCCGTCTATGGGAGGAAACCTCTGGAAGTGAGGCAAAAGAGACTGCGAGGAAGAATTGGACTGAAGGGTCCCCCGGTTGAAGCCAGCAAGGCTTGAAGAAGCAGCAGAAGAAGAAATTGTGAAGTTCAGATTGTACTCATCAGCACCATTGTGATTATTATTGTTGTTGTGTGCAGTGACGGCTGAAACAAAATGTTCCGGCACAAACGAGATATGCTGGAGCTCCGGCTGACGGTCCCCGGATACACTAAACAGTTGTGAACAAACCGGCTGCGAAAGAGGATTTCCCAAGTGAATTTGCCCCGGACGAGTTTCCTGTGGCCCTAATAGTCCACTGTTAAAGTAATCCATTGGGGTTGAAGACCATTGCCTGGGAGATTTTTGGAAAAAAGTTGACTCATTTGAATTAGTATTTTGGTGAACTGAGGCATTAAGGTTGGTGTTGTTATTGACATTATTCATGCCAACACTCAACAGTTCAGTGAAAGAAGTGGTATGGGAAGGAGGGTTCTAGTGTTCAACATGAGGAGACTCGTTCTCTTTCTCTTTCTCTGCAACTCTTTCCTTTGCACGCTCCCGGGCTTTGATACTTCATTAAGATTGGTAGTATTATTGACATTATTCTTGCCAACTCCGAGGAGTTCAGTGATAGAAGTGGTATGGGAAGGAGGGTTCAAGTGGTCAACATGAGGAGACTCGTTCTCTTTCTCCTTCTCTTTCTCTGCAACTCTTTCCTTTGCACGCTCCCGGGCTTTGATCCGGTTTTCAGATCTGGCAAGGGATAGCCCGGAACCCTTTCCGGAGCCAGATTTGGAAAAAATTGCCGCCGTCTGTTGAGGATCACCTCTTCCACCGTCCATGTCTACTTCATCTGAATCAAAACCTTGTTGATCATTACCGCCGGAGCTAGACCTCTTCTCGTCGCTCAGCTGCTTAGGAGTATCTGGAAATGCAGTACTAATGGAAGGGAGCTTCGATATAGAACTGGCAGCGGCCTTCAGCAGCCACTCCACCGCCTTGCTTGGCTGATCGTAGCCAAGACGGTCCTGCAAATCGTAGAAATGAATCGCCGTGTTCACCGAGAGTCTCACGCGTCGATCTCTTAGCCCCTTCGAGGTGTGAACTTTGCTGTGCCTATCTTTTCCACCAGATGCTCTTGCAATCCGTGATGAAGGCCAGCCATTAAACCTACCAAGGCCACCACCAAGATCGATACCGCCACCAAATCCGCCGCCACCGTTAGCCCTGCCCCTCGTAGGCTCTCCATCTTCTTCATCTGCGTACTTCGAGTCATCTCCTTTCTGCCCTATTTTACTGAACTCGATCCTACCATTTCCATTGCTGATTCTTGAATACTTGTACCCATGAGTTTGAATGTCATCCGCCTCCATACCACTTTCATACCTTTTCACAAATCCCTTTAAGCTCTTTACTTTCTTATTCACCCCAAAAAGTGCTTATAGGTCGAGAAAGCAAAAGGGGTAATGGAATCTAAATTTCTAGAACTAGGGTTTTCCAAGAAAAAATTGTGGGTGAGCAGTTGGATGACAATTGCACGGAAAACTTTAGCTTTTGTATATTGACATATACATACAACAGATATATATAGAGAGAGAGAGAGAGAGAGAGAAAAAAAAAAAAGGGCTTTTTCTTCTGCTTGATAGATCACGCTCTGTAACAGAGAGGGATTCAGAAGAAGAGAGGAAAGAGCTTTTTGCAGTGCTTTCAAAAGCAAACCAAAGCCTGTGTACTTGCTCAGAACTCTCTTATCTCACTCCTGTAAAGAAAAAAATAATAAAACATTATCATAACCACATAAAAATCATCCCAACAAAAACGAACAAATAAATGAAGCAAAGTTGCTTTCTTCAAAGAAAAAATCATAAGATGAAAACTCTTCTACATGCTAACACTAATTTAAGTCGAAAGAGAGAGTTCCATTAAGTCAAATGCGGTGTACGTCGAGTTACTGGAAAAGATCTATTTGTTTTGAGTCATCGAGTAGAATTAGGAACGGGCCAAAATGGATTGACAAAAAATACTTCAAATTTACCCAGAAACAAGGACTGTTTTGTCTTTGAAGAAGGTACTGAATGAAAAGTCATAAATAATCTTACGGAGACTGTATAATTGAAGCTTCACTGACTCAATAAATTGCATACATCAATAGCAATAAATAGAAAGAAAGAACAAATCTTATATTTTAATTAAATAGTGATAATTAACCTGTATTTTTGTTATCTCTTGAAAAAATGATGCAGTAAAACGACCGAGTACAAATTCAGAAGTTTTGGATGGATCTGTGTCAAAAAAAAAAAAACTCTCAAGAACCTTTGAGCTGTACACAGTTCAGCTCCTGCAGATCGTAGAAACAACCCGTAATCTTGACCCGTATTTGGATACTCTCAATCTTGACCCGTACATGGATTAAAAAGGAATAGGAAGAAGAGATTATCTGCAGGCAATGCAGACTTCGAAGTTTGTTAATGGGTTTACCCGAATTTCCAGCAGACTTGCTTCCTTATCTCCCTACTTCCCAAACTCCAAAGCAACTGAAAATATGCTCATGCCAGTCCTTTCTTTTACTTTTCTTACTAGACCTACGTACAGACCAAACCTCGGAGCAAAAAGAAAATCTCAAAAACTGCAGGGAGGACACAAAATTTACCTGAATTTTTTAGTTGAAAAAAATGGAAGTGAAATGAGATTAGGGTTCTTTATTTTGCTTTCTTCTAATTCAGATTTTTGGAGAATTGAAAATTGTATTTTGAGTGTGTGAAATTATATTATTGCAGAGGGGTTTGAAGGGTCAGATGACAATTCAAAATTATGAGGTTTGGGTCAATTACATCGGAGATTATCACCGAGAAAGGACAGATGATAATTTAAATAAAATTTACTTTCCAGTCCCTTTTTATTTAAGAATGCATTTTAGAAAATTAGATTGATAAGAATTCGTAATTAAAAAATAAGATTCTTTTTTTAAAAAAATAGAAAAATGTATTTTTAAAATAATGTATATCGAACAAGGGCTAAATATTAATCTATTTTCTATAAAAGTAATATTTATGTACAAGTATCTCCAAGAAATTTTTTTAATATAAAATGTTCTCTATTTTAAAAAGTTAACACTTAAAATTATACTTCAAAAGAATCTTTAAATTAATATTTTAATTTAGAGAATGAGTTGTATAGCTAAACTCACTTTCTATAGTTAAATTGGATTCAAATTATTTCATTTTTCAATTGAAGAAAATAACATAATAATTTAGAGAAAGTTGTTGAAAATAAAAGACAGGGAAAAATAATAAATATATTTTGGGAGTAATAAAATTAAAAATAATATAATACTTTGGATGGAAGCTAATGAAAATAAAAGATAAGAAATTAATATAGATAGTTTGTGAGTAATAAAATTAAGTGTTAATTATGAAAAATTTGTTAAAATGTTTAACAATTTTTACTCTCTAAATTTATAGATACTTTTTAAATTCTAAAATATATTTTTTAAAAATAAAGAGTTTCTCTCTCTCCAGTGAAAACATAGAATTCTATTAAAACTTAGCGTGTGTTTGTCTCTCATTATTGCAGAAGAAATAAAGTAATGAATAGTATTTTTGAGAATATGTTGAAATTTAAAGTAACTTTATTGGTTTGTGTGTAAAATATTTTATTCGGTGAATGTGTGGTGGAGAATCTTACTTAGCAAACAATGTTTTGAAATAATGTGAGATAACGGGGCTTAATTTTTAAAGTTGATCTTTCTTCTTAACATTTCTCAACTGTGAAATTGGCTCATATGGTCTCAATCGTTTGTCCATTTTGCATTTGTAGTCCAAACTTTTGCATTCTTTCCATCTCCTTTCCTATTTCCTTGTATCCTTCTCCAGAACTCGACTGGTACGGTTGTTGCGTCCATGTTGCCCACAATTCTGACATTTCATTTTCATCTCAACCTAGCTCAGTAGCTTGCTTAACGATGTCGTTTGTTCGTTTGGTTCCATATTCCTATCCTTTTATAGTCTCACATACATTTTTCTTGTACGGTGCTAGAGGTAAATGATGCTTCTTATATACGTCGTGCATTGGTAGCTTGTAACCGATTAACCCTCATGCCCCAATCATAACCTAAAGAGTTAAGCTTGGTGTACAAAAAAATTTGACAAAAAATTTGACAAAATGTCACATGGCACCTCCCCTATTGGGGGGCGGGCCCGCCGCAGGCGCCCCCCAATAGGGGGGTGCCATGTGTCATTTTGTCAAATTTTTTGTCAA
>CAIGRF010214998.1:0-15189 GCA_903798235.1 Fraxinus ornus
CGAAAACTATTTTTTCACCATTATTTTATCAAAGTTTAGTATTCGTTTGACTTTTTTTTATATGAAAATTGTCTATTAAAGTTTTTTTTTTTTTACAATTGGTTATGAAATTTATTTTCATTGCCAAAAAGTTAAAAAATATATATATAAAAAAAAACTTGGTGGGAAAAGCAATTCCCCGAAACCAAGGAAAATAGGCACATAGGTGGAGGGGGAGGGAAAACATTTTTCATGCCAAATTTTGACTATCAAACAAGTGTTTTACATGGAAAAGAAATTTTTTTACCATTTTCCAAGGAAAATAAAGGTAATCAAACATAGCCTAAGTTAAATTGATGAAGAGACCTCATACTCAAGGATAAATGATGCATCTGATGAGGAGGAATAGGTGAGACGAAATTCGGGCTTCCTCATAACTTAAATGCTATCCATTTTTTTCTGAAATATGACTTTCCATCTTTCAGCTTCTGTAATTTTAGCGTGTCATTTGATTTCCCTGTAGGAAACCTTAATTAATCGTGTTCGACAATTGATTAACACAAGCTTCACTTAAAAAAGAAAGGAATTGAACTAATTAAACAAAAAACAGACAAACCTTAGTTGAAGTTGAGCACCTGAAACATAAATGTGCAGATCACATTAAAAAATCAAGAGCCGTGTTATAGGCTCCGGCTCAATGACCGGGACCATTTCCACGGAACCTTGGCGCCCTGTCCAAGGTCCTGGTCATTGAGCCGGGACCTTTGGCTTTTCCCAAAAATCAAATGACAGTCTTATTGACGGGCTGCCACTCGCCGCCCCGCCTCCAATAGGGGGGCACCAGCTGGCGCCCTATCCAAGGTCCCGATCATTGAGCCGAGACCTTTGGCTTTTCCCAAAAATCAAATGACAGTCTTATTGTCACTCCATTCAATTTATTGCTGTCTAAGGGAAGATCCAAAGAAAATAAATCGTTAACATCCACAACACATAAAAATAAAATTCAAACGCAATTCAGAGACCACTAAGCTATTCAGAGGAATTTTTTCCCCGCTGCAGACAACGTTCCTTTATGAAAGGCAAAACGACTGAAACTAGTTCGGCTTGATAGGACGTGTATCCATGATCAGCGCCTTCTATGATTTGCAATCGATTGTTTGGGATGATCTTGGCAAACTCCGATGCATCTTCGACTGGAATGATTTCATCAACTGATCCATGAACTATCAACACCCTGCATATAAGTTCCAACAAATCAACTTTCCATATTTATATAGGCTCACAATGTAATGTAGCATTACTTTAAATCTCATGAGAGGAAGGGAGTGTAGGTATAATGCACGAGGCATCATACTGGGCCAGCCGTGCGCCCACTACTGTCTACTTTCAGTTTCTAAATGCATGAATATAGCTCCTGCTTGTCTCTCACTAAAACAAAACTCTTTAATTCTCTACTCAATTTCAACCATACATTTACACAATAAAATATTTTGCACGTAAAACCAAAACTTTTTCCTACTTTTTAACCATCCATTCTCAAAAAAATCACTATTCAAAACATCATTTTTTTTCAAAATAAAGGCCATCAATTAATGAACTCAAAGGAAGCCTTAAGCTCTCGAAACAAGATGGAAGAAGATAACAGGATGAGATCATATTGTTCAAAGTGAAAGAGGACATAGCCAGTTCAGATGGAGAACCGATGAAAAATAATCAGGGTAAATACTAATGGCCATTTGAACAAGTATGCAGCCCAAAATCCAGAACATAACTGTTCTCAAATATTCGAATCCTAATAGTGAAGACTCGAAACCAAAAATATTTAAAATTCAGTAACTCGACATCAATATTACCAGTGAGTGAAGCTGAACTTTCTGAACTTCAAGTTAACTTGGAAACAATTCTAGAACAATATCAAAATAGGTGAAGAATATTATTAATAGCTGCTAAATTGAATATCAATTATGACAAAGATATCAGCTGTCTTAATTTTTTGTGTTAATCGTCCCTCAATTTATTTATCTAAAACCCAAACGAAACAAAGTAGTTTCACATCTCAATTATTACCCTCTGGATAAGCTTTAAGCTCGGTAGCACGGACACTTCAAGTAAGGTAGCATGTGTCGGACACGAGTCGATACCAGCACTTCTCAGACACTTTACCGTAATTATTTTTCTCTTTATATTAGAAATACTATATATTGTTAATTCAAGTTATTAGTAAGAAACAAATAGGTACTCATGTAAAGATTTCAACAAGGAAAATTAATAACAAGTATAAAACTAAATTTACCATGCAATGAGCTTGTATAATTCTGTTTAGCTTTATTCACACGACATTTATAACAAAAAAAATTATTGCAAAAATCAATGTCATCACTGTAAAGCAAGACAACAAAAGTATATTTTGACTGAAGAAACTAAAATAAAGGTAACCTGCATCTCTCGTCAATTGAAAGACATGCTTCATGCATGTTTGTATTAAGTCGCTCCATCAAACTTTCCTTGGTGACTTTGAAATCGAATTCTCCTATACAAAAAACAAAAAATTCTGTCAAAACTTGCCCACAAGGAGCAGTTACAACTCATAATATACAAAATAAAAGACAGACAACCCATGATCCATATTGTGCAACAAAAAGTAAAAGAGGAACTCATTCAACTTGCTCTAGAGAGGATCCCATGATTAAGATAGCTAAAAAAAGGTTTCACTTAAGCAAACCATAAACCATGTTTTGCATTTAACACTTGGTGCCATTCTCATTTAAAATTTCATGAACTAGTTACATCTATAACAAACTAATTGCAAAGTATCCCAATTGAGAGACATTGTTGAATAGCCTAAACCCCTTTTAACGCCTTTTCCGGCAGAGATAAAGTAGCTTCGAATAATAAATACAGAAGGAATATATGATGGCGCCTCACAATCCATAAATTGATGTGCCTATTCTCCATTTTGATAATAATACTTTATAACCTAAAAATAATTAGAAGATATCTACATCACTATCTATTTGAGTTAACTAGTGGTAAGGAACCCTCTGTCAAAATCTGGTATGGACCTAGATACTTCAATGTGATCCTCCTAAATGACCAACTCTTGATTCATTAATCATGCTCCCATATTCCAAAGGACGTGCAATGCAAGTATGCAACAGAGAAAAGAGGGGGGAAGGAAAAAAAAAAAAGTTAATATCAAAAAATAATTCTTGGGATAGTGGAGTCCTATCATTAAATGACGACCGTTCTTAGAAGATTATACCCTCTTTCAGTTTGACTTTGATCAGATGTTTAGGAGATGGAAAGACTTGTTGATACTTTCCTTTTACTCTTAAAAATGTCCTTGGTCCCAGTTCCTTCGTTAATGAAAGTATCTTCGAAGAGAGGATGTAAAAGACTATTAGTTTTGTGTAAGCTAATTACTTGGCAGGTACGAGCTTTTTGTCATTTATGACAGACAATAAACTTTTGCAGAACCCTATTTGTCCTTAAATGGAAGATATTTCAAAGTTAACAATGTAAACAGCACATTCAGGTATTGCTTAAAAAAAAGAGAGAATGTTAGGCAGAATCAGAACTTGGTGGGAAAACACAAATTCAAGATTTCAAGCAACATAGGAATTCCTTGGTTTTAAGTCACTATCGTTAATTTGAAATCAGAAACTCAAGAATACTCAACAGGAGATGCTACATAACAGATAACCCATGATCACCTTTTCCATTTTTGATGTCGAGGTATCCATCCTTTTCTATTCTTTCTAAGAACCCTTTACCCAAGCGATCTTCAACACCTCTCTTGAGATCATAGCGGCCAGAAACATTGACCACAGTAGATATATCATGATATTTTGATGCATATAAGAGGACAACATTGCCACCTGCATTTCTCTCAGTAATAGGCAGAGAATCAACTGGTCAACAAAATGCACCCAAGCCAAATTGACTACTCAGGTCTAGAACGTAAATTTCCAGATATCACATCATGTTCTGATATGGAAGCACAAATTTTAAGAAAGATAAAATAAAACTCTTACACAGAAAAGGGAAAAAAAATTACCAACCTCAACATGTAAAAAAAAATTACCAACCTCAACATGTACACATTTCTAAACTAACTGTTTGGCCAGAAAGCCTGTTCCCATGTTAAGTTGCTTGACATTACTAGCTATGCATTTCTTCAGAACACATAATTAAGACATTTTTCTTTTATAGAAAATGCATATAGATAAATGCGCACACATAGAAGTTTGGAAAGTCATGCAGAAAAGTTTCTGATTGAAAATAAGTCGGAGGGAAACATAACTTACACAGCTATTAAAAAGGGTCACCAATTAGCTGAAATTGGTCATCTAGGTTACAGATCATTTCAATCTTGAACCATTCCATAAATTGGGGGACGGGATAAGTGTAGGCTAATTTTGGCAATTCTTGACATACTAATTGTGTAAGGAAATCTAATTAGTTATATTGATGGATAAAAGGAACACAATAAATATTTAGTTGTGAGTACAAGTTGGCGCACCTTTACTGTGCCCAAGAATTGCAACTACCGTACGGTTTGCTCCAGTAAAATACTCTATCACAGCTCGTAAATCTTCCACTTCTCTAAAGTAGTTACCAAACTGAAACGAACCTTCACTTTCCCTGGGGATCAACTAACAACATGAAACCAAATATTGTAGAACAAAATTATGCATTCCATAGCTTAAACCAATTCAGAAAGTTTTAGCACCACTCTAGGTTCTTCTTTGATAGCAACTATTTGTCATCGAACAACTTTCCAGCAGAAGTTTCAAACAATATCACAGATTCATACAAATTAGTGACAGAATTCAATAGTAGAATGTTATCAGCCCCCTAAATTGTTGCTTAGCTTCCTTGCATTGACAGCCCCAAGAAGCTACTATTTAGCATTTTAATTTTCCCTCAAAAAGAAATTTGCAATTATACACGAATGAGGTATCTCGCAAAAAAAAGGTTTGATAAACATTTAATGCAAAGGATTGAAAAAACTAGATCAATTTGGTCAAATGTGATACTCGTTAGAATAAACAACAGCACAAATTTGGCCTGAAAATTTGCAACTATCACAAATTTAATTGGCCACACTTCGATTATTGAACTTAACTCACAGGAGCATACATTAGGTCTATCCCAGTAAAGCTCCACTTGCTTTGAAAGAACAAGATATTAGGTGCATATAATATAATCTCACTGCTTGTTCCTAGGATTCTGGATTATAGAAAAATATAAAATCTCCATGTATGAAAATAAAGTTTTCCTTTTCTAGAAAAGACTATCCAAAGAAATGTTTTTCTATCTCATATCTGCCCATTATCCAACATTCTCATCTTTTGTTTTGGAAAAATCCTGGTTATGGAATTAGGGTATGGAAGAAAACTTTCTTTTCCTTGAAATATAATCAAAACAATTTATAATTCATAAAATATGTCTTCTCCAATATTTTTCATTTCGAAACAAACAGAGGCATGTTTCTGTTTAAGAACTCAGAGCATAACAATTTTCATTTGTGTTTTTCTAACTATTTTCCTGAAATAACAATGTTATTATATACTTTAGCAATGCTTTGAATCAAGATCAAAAAAGCAACAAGTGAAGGCAGGCTCAATGCGTCAACAAACTCATAAACTCCATCCTAATAAGTAAAGAACAGCAATATGTAGCATGTAGATATGTCTACAATATGAGTATTACTATTTGTGTTGTATTAATATGTTGACAGAAGAAAATATCAATAGCCCCTAGAGCTTACCCATTTCCAGTAAAATCAAAGCGAAATGCACTGATTCCTTGGTTTTCTAAAGCACTAGCAATGTTGACCATGATGTTGAACTCCTGCATATTAAATATGTGAGATTAATCCCACCATTAGGCATCACAACCGACTGAGACTCTACCTAAGCTATCTATAGAATTTTTTTTTTAATAATAAAAAATAAAAAAACAAACTCTCCAAGATTTATTCATATTTCAAGGGCAAAAACACAAAATAACTATTGCATGAGACTTCAATGACTTCATCTCTAGCACAGGTGATTAAAGTAGATTCGTATTTCCAGCAATCGTTCATCTATATTCATATTTTTTCCAGATTATGTACAATTGTGGTTGCCCTTGTTTGAATCATTAAGTTTATGCAACATAAATTTCGGATTATTTTGTTCAAACTGCAACTGCAGATTTAATTTTTACTGGAAATTTTTCTTTTTAGAACTTAAAACACATTTTTAATATTCATTCAGGAGGGTTAGATAAGCTGGACAATTCAAACGAGTTTTCTCTGCCTCCAACTGTCTAGGTTTCTGATACAAATTTAGACTTTCAAATCTAAATATGGCTTTAGTAATAAAAATAAAAAAGACTACAATCCATGGTTAGAATTTCTCTGTGGTAACTGACTATAGGTTATATAGTCATTAGGTAAAGCTAGAGTTGCCTTCTAAGCACTTACATAAACTAATATTTGCTCCCAAAATATATTCTTTTCCAACATTAGTTGTGTCAACTGGTTAGCCACAAGCATTAGCCACAAGCACAGAAAAATAGAGTTCTACCATGACTAAGGCTACTAGGACAGATTATCTGTGGATAATCTTGCCTTCTCAATTCTCAGGGGAAAGACAAATTTATTGGCACTTCATAATACAACACGAAGATATATGTCAATGGAAGTGGTAAATTTGACGATTAAGGAAAATAACCAAACCAAAAGAACACACCAACCTTTGAGGATTGAAAACCATGGCACAAAACTACAATTTCTGTAGATTCAGTCTCATGTAACACGCCCACAAGTTTTTCGTTATGCTTATTCCGTATCGTCATTTTACAATGCTTAGCTGCAGAAAAATTGTAATTATTGCCTGGTTTGGTATCCACAAAGAAATCTAAAAATTTAATAAGTTCCAGTAATTAGTTTCTACATCAAAGGTGAGACCTTATGAACAAGATGAACTCATCTACGTGATACAGACGGTGAAGGTATCAAATTTCAAGTAAATACTTCAATTTATTGAAGACCCAAAGTGGCATAGATTCAAACAAATTTGAGGTTCTTGACAAAATAAAATGACAACTATGCTTATCATAACAAACCAAGTAATTGAAGAGAAAAATTAAGTTGGGGATGGAGTAAAGGTGTAGTGAACTGGAAACATGACAGTTACCAATTCTATTTTAGTACGGCTTGAGAGTGCTTCTAACAAATTTATTAATTATTCTTAGTTTATGATATATGAGTAAAATCTCCATCAATTTGTTAATATCCTAAGAGATAAAGTCAACTCTCGATTTCTAGGGATAGTCAAAGATTAGGATTTTTCTTAATTCAAATTTGTAGACTAGTTTCTTATTTGTGTATATTTATATCTTATAATTAACTTTTTTAAATCGAAAAATGAAATATGAAGAAAATTGCATGAGCCATATTTGCGGTACATACAAACAAAGACAACATGGACCAAAAAAAGTACCGATGGCTTAGAGACAACTGGCTAGCGGAGCTTCATTCACTCATTGTATATCATGTACAGTACTATTCAAAAGAATGATATGCTCATAAAAATGTAGTCTCAACCACTGGAGCATATACGAATGGTGCTTTGACAAGAATGCACTAGATTACACGTCTAGTACACACCACCACGTCTATGTTACACAAGAAATTGCATTGCTCAGGGATAGAAGAAACCCATCTTCTCAAAGCCATTTCTTTCTAGTTGACTACCGCATTAAATTTCCTGTTACAATGTCTACCCCTATGTTAACCTAGCATGAACGGTGTACCTTAGTAACTAACTATTAACATAGCACAAACCAAGAAAATCAAATTATTGTATCTAGAGTTCACATTACACTTGTTACACCTCATCCAGCAACGCCCTAAAAAGTAGCCACATGACATCCACATAATGAGCGAACTCGATCATTATGTGGCCAGAGAACTCGGTCTTTCAAACATTTGGATTGAGTCAGATTCTATAATGGTTATTTACTACATCCTTAGAGGAGGAGGAGGACCATTGGCTATTCAAGACATACTTAGACAGATCACAAACATCGTATCATTCGACAGAGACAGAGTTTCCTACCTACATGGAGGGAAATCAGGTTGCAGATGCTCTTGCTACAGAGGGTTGGAATCATCGGCAATATCAGATATATGGAGCAGCTGACGTACCACGATATATTACGGCACTCGTACAGATTGATAACCATGGACTGCCGAGCATTAGAGTATGATTTTTTATTTTTTATTCTTATTTTTGTCATATTTAATTTATTTTCATTGTAAAGGAAATAATACTTCCTTATTTACTAATTTCATCATTTCCTCATGTAACCACAAATAAAAAGCTTTGGAGGTACCTCCTTCCTTTAAAAAAAATAATAATAATAAGCGAACTAGTCCCACACTCCACGTCATCATGTCTACGTGGTATTTTTGTCGAACCCCCATGAAGAAGCCGAGCGTTCATGAAAAGGCTGAACCCTTGAGAAGGGGCCAAACTCTCGTGATGGGGCTAAACCTTCATGGACAAAGCGAGGCATTGCGAAGCGCTACAGGAATCTTCCGTACAAGATATTCCATAATTGATTGAAATAACCACTCACTGTAGCAATTACTCTATTGTGTCAAAATGTAAAATCTAATCCTTACAAACTAGGCCTTAAGGCTACAAAAGGTTAAAACATTAAGTGCGCCTGAGCCTAAGATTGCCCGAATGATACCTATGAGAAGGGGCTTCGATCGTTAAGATGAGGTCACGTGTCTATTTATCCAACAGTTATTATTTCTCGTTTACTACTGTAAAAACTCACATTTAGTGACAATTGAATGTAATGTAATCTTATACTCAACTATAAGGTTTCTCTCCCATTTTACGCAATACACTCACGGATCTGAATCCCTTTCCGTGGCTAACATCCTTAGCACGTCTCACACTCAAATATGACTTAACTGTTGGAGTGCTCGCAAACGCCTCCCCCACCACTGGAGAGTCACATTCTCTAGCAATTTGTCCAAGTTTGCAGGAAAGAGACGTGGAAATGAGTGGAACGGGGATCTTTTGGCCACGTCATCCATTCAAATTTTGGGATCAACATATTGGCGCGGTCTAAAGAAATCACATTGTTGGCCACGAGAAAACCCTGTGGAAAAAGCTTACCGAAAAGTGCTTCAAATTCCCCTTTAAAAAGGTTTTGTTCTTGAATAAAGAACGAGTGAAGATTTCAAAGGATGAAGGTTCTAAGTTTTCTTTGCTATTGGGTATCTTAAGTCTTCCTTGAGAAAGGAGGATTTGAGAAGAAAATCTGTTCTAGAAGACCACCTCTTTAAATAAAAGAGGTGTACATCCACCATGAGTGCAAGTGAAGAAAGGAATTCAAGGAGAACCAAAAGGTCTCGAAAGAAGAAGCCATCTGAATCCATGCCATCCATCGTCGACCTTATCACATAGATGCAATATGGTCCCGAGTCGCCTCATAAGAGGTGACGAAAATGACGCCAACATGAGGAATATAACATAGCAGATTTCCATTATGCAACCATCCCTCATACAAGTACAAGCACAAGAAGGTATGCATAGGCCCCAAAATATGACCTCTCCATTCTTTGGGTTCACAGGTGATATCATCATCCAAAAAGTAAAATTACTCTTGCAGCTTAGATGGTGAAAGAGCCCAAGTTGTATATTACTTGATGTAGTTCTTATTTGTAGACAACATGGCAGCCCTAAAAGGTGGCCATATGGAAGCCACATAATGCGCAAACCAAGCTCACACTCCACGTCATTCTGCCCACTTAGCAATTTCATCGAACCCCCATGAAGAGGCTAAACTCTTGTGGCAAGGCTGAATCCTCATGGAAGAACCGAGACGATGCAGGAATTATCCTACAAGATTTTCCATTATAATTGATGTGACCACTCACTAGAGCAGCTACTCTACTAAATCAAAATGTTAAGTCCAGTCCTTAGGGCTGCAAACAGTCAAAACATTAAATGAACCACCTAGGATTGATAGAATAACGCCATGACAAGTGCCTCGATGGTCACATGTCTTTTCATCTAATGGTTAATATTTTCCTCAACTACTATAAAAGCTCACTAGTGTCATTTGAATGTAATGCAATTTTATATACTCAACCTTAATGCTGCACTCTCATTTTACTCTCTACACATTCCTGAATCCAAATCCCTTTCTATGGCTCACAAGTCACATCTCACACACAAATATATATTCACAAGTAGACTGACTTGACCGTTGAATGCTCGCAACCACCTCCCCACCACCGGAGAAGAACACATACTCTAACGGTTGTCCAAATATCAAGGAAGGAGGCTACGTGGACGTGAGTGGAACCGAGATCTATTGACAACATCATCCTTTTAGATTTTGGGGTCAACAACACTTTTCAAGTATAGTATAAAAATGAGGAATTGGAGCCCTAGCATTAAAATTTGAAATGATCCCGTTCCAATTTAAACGGAATTTCATGAATTCAAATTCTAAAATTCAATTCTCAGCATGCAAACGTAATGTTGACCGATAGCTTATCATGTATCAAAATCAATTATTCAATTACAGCCCCAAATATTTCAAAAAATTGGACAATAAAAGTCAACATCTGTCAGTATGTAAACAACATTCACTATCTTCATTCTCCTACCCTTAATATGAGTATTTTTCTAACTTCAGACATAATACGGATGCTTAAATTGATTTTCAAGGATTTTTCTTGCCTGGGTTCTGAGCCATGAGGCGATCCTTAAGAATTCGATGATGCAATTGCACGAACAAGTGAAGCGTACCTGTCGAAGAGTAAAATCTGGAGAATTGAAATTAAAAACAAAAACTAAGGAAAAATCATTCCTATATTTGCCAGAAAATTAGTGATTATTTAATTCACATAAAAGAACGAGGCGAAGTGCTGAGGACAGCAGTACCTTGAGTGCTTCGTTGCTAATCTCTCTCTCACACACACACTACGCGTACAGAAGGGACACCAACTGAAATGGGCAAGAATACTCACAAAATGTGGAGTCTGCGCATTTTTATTTTTTTTTTAAGGATAAATCTATTTGTACATAATAATTTCTATCGTATTGTTGAAAATTTTTACTTGTACAGAAATTATTTTGCCAAAATTTGTAAATACACTCACATGGAGGTAGGCCTAATGTGAATTAAATATTGTTCAAAAGATGGGGCATGCCCCTATGTGTGTGTTCTATGATGTTTCTGGCAAAAAAATTTCTGGAAGTATAGACTAGCTCCGAATTGTTTACCCCCTCTCACATGCATGTGAGCCCCTAAATAAAAAATTCCATGATGTGGTCCTCACCCCCTATTGTGAATAGTAAGTTCGGAATTATGTAAAAAAATTAGGTACATATAGCATGACCCTTTTTCAATACACAGTAGGGCCCATCCCCATTGTGAATTTTCTAGTGCATTTCTGTGGCTTGATTTCTGTACAAATGGTAAAAACATAATCCGAGTATCCAAAGAAGAAAACTATATTGTAGGATAAATTTTAGGATAACTGTAGATGTTCATAATTTTTGTACCTTAGGACTCCATCATGTGAGTGGGTTAGTCGAGGTGACTGTTATGTACCGTACAAAAATTATCTACCGTAGCAAAACCCAAATTCCAATAGTAACGAGAAATTTCAAAGCCTTTTATTTAAAAGGCCCAGTTAAAAAATAAATAAATAAAAAACAACATCCATCTTCCTTTTTCTCTTCTTTTAGTTAGATAATCTAAAAAAAATGGAAAATAAAATTTGAAAATTACTAAAATGTCCTTATAGATATTAAAAAAAAAAAAAGATATTAGGTCATGTTTTATTGTCACATTTTCTATGAAAAATGTCACATTCGAGGAAAACGAATTCAACTTTGATCGTTTGACTGTAACGTGAAAATGAAAACCAAATTCTAGGAATGGCCACGGGGCGAAAATGGGACGGGTCAGTCATTCTCACCCCCGTCCCATCGAGTATTTTTGTTACCTTACTCCATCCACATACCCATTTAGGGCGGGACGGGCCCCTACCCTATTTATCGCCTCATTTATTTTTTATTTATTTTATTTTTTGCTTTTATTTTTTTATGTCTTTACATTGTAAATATTATTATTTTGACAACACATGCATGTATGTATACTAAAAGAAATATGAACTATATAAATTGAAAAAATGAATCATACGATTCAAGACAAATTGTGACTCAACTCGGTGGATCGACAGGTTCCGATATTTGGCCGAGTGATAGTGAGGTATATGAGCCAACCACTAACCGTCGGTATAAACTCGAATCAGAGAGAGGATTGCCATCATCAGGAGTAAGTTTCAAATTTTGTTCCATAGGAAAAGGAGCAGGCTGTGACCCCAAACAGCCAAAATCAGCAAGGATGTCCAATGTATATTTTCTCTGGTTGACAAAAATACCAAGCGGTTACCGGGCGATCTCAAGGCCAAGATAGTATTGCATAGTGCCTAGATCCCTAATTTTGAACTTATCACAAAAAAAGGTTTTGAGAGAGGTCATATCAGAGAGATCATTCCCTGCAACCAAAATGTCATCAACATAGATAAGGATAACAGTAAAAGAGGAGCCAACAGTCCGAGTAAAAAGGGAGTGATCTACTGTAGATTGAGTGAAACCATCAAACAGCAAAACAAATGAGAGCTTCGAGTACCAATTACGGGAAGCCTATTTATGACCATAGAGAAGTTTAAGGAGACGACAAACATGAGTCTCCCCCTATCAACCATATCCGAGAGGGAGCGTCATGTAGACCTCCTCCTGTAAATCGCCATGAAGAAAAGCATTATTGACATCAAGTTGATAAAGATGCCAATTACGAGCTACGATAATGGCCAAAATGAACAATAACAAGTTTGGCAACAGGGGTAAAGGTATCATGATACCTTTCAATGGAACCATCCGCATGGAGTTTAGTTTTGAAGACCTATTTATAACCAACGAGTTTATTACCGGAGAAAGCGGTGTAGTAAGAATCCGTATTATTAGTATCAAGTGCCTGAATCTCCGCCTGTATAGCATCACACCAATAGGAATGCTTAGCAACTTGAGAGTAGTGAGTAGGGTCAAAGCATTGTGTGAAAGCAGATAAAAAAGTAAAATGATTAGGGGAAGGTGATTATAAAAAACAAAATGAGAGAAGGGATGAGCCGTACCTAAAGATGTGACTGCAGTAAGAGAAGACGTAACGGATGAAGTAAACGGTAAGATAGGACATACACAGTCAGCAAGACGAGAAGGGCGTTGTATAGCGATACGGGGATGAGGATGTGGGGAGAGGCTCTAGAGAAAGGGAGGGTGCCGATGATGGAATAGGGTGGTCAAGTATGGGAAGGGACAAGACCAAGGGTGATGGGGAATGCTGGGTTAACAGTTGGAAGGGGAAGATGTGTTCAAGGAAAGTGATGTCCCTAGAGATGAGAACTGTTTTGCTCTCTAGGTCATAAACTCAATATGCACAATGAAAGAAAGGATATCCTAAGAAAACACAAGGACAAGCCCGAGGTTGAAACTTATAACGGTGGGCAGAGATAGTATGAGCACAGCAAAGACAACTGAAGACACGTAAGTGGTCATACTGAGGTGCATTGTTGTAAAGACGTTGAAAATGAGAATTATGATATAGAGATGATGATGGAATTCGATTGATGAGGTACGTAGTGGTGAGAACGCATTCTTCCCAAAAAGTAAGGGGAAGGTCAGCATGAAAACGAAGGCACCGGGCCACATTTTAAAATATGGTGATGCTTTTGCTTAACAACACCATTTTGTTGTGATGTTTCTACGCAAGTGCGTTTGTGAAGAGTTCCGTGTTTTACAAAAAAATCCTGAGTGGTACGAATGAGAATTTCTTGACCATTGTCAATACGTATGTGATGTGTGGTAGAATTAAATTGAGTGCGAACCATAGCAAAAAAGGCACGGAGATATGTTAAGGTTTTAGATTTGAAATGCATTAAGTAAAGCCATGTGAACCGTGTGTATTCATTAACTATGATTGAAAAATAATGAACACCAGAGAGAGAAGCAGTATGGTAACCACCCCAAATATCACCAAAAATGCATTCAAAAGGTATCAAACTCTTATTAATGACTAATTTAAAAGGTAAACGAGTATGTTTTCCACGACTACAAGGTTCACAATGACCAATAACTTGCAGACGTGAAATAAAATACGGAATATTATGTAAAGAAGGGTGGCCCAAACATTGATGCCATGTATTAAATGAGATCTGACTTGATGCCTCAAAAATAATTGCAGGGGTATGTTTGAAGTAGTATATAGTCTGTTACGCTCTTTACCAATGCCAATCAGCATCTTTATGGCTGGCTCCTAAAAAGTGCAAAAAGTGGAAAAAAGAGACAACGCCATTAAAAGATTTCGTTAATTGGCTAACAGATAATAGATAAAATTGAAATTCAGGAACAAATAAAATGTTAGAGAGATTAAAGTTAGGAGATGGAGAAATATCATCCATAGTGCACACGGGACTATGAGCACCTATGGGAAGCCAAATAGAGGACGGTTGTGTAGCAGGTAAATTGTTTAAATGGAAATTGGCAACGTGGTATGTTGTACCACTATCAATAATCTATGGTGTAAAATTAGATTGATTGGCGGATTTTGAACCTGTAAATGAAAAGGCCGCAGGTTTGAGGAGTTCCATCAATTATGCCACTTGTTCATTTGAAAGCCCATTTATATGTTAAGCCTTAGAAATTCTTGAATGCATAGTAGACTCCCCTGAAGCAACAGATGATAGAAAATAAATCATAGATTATAGATTCAATCCATATTCTATAATCAATTTCTAATTCTCATATAAATCATATTCTTAAACTCCATGTTGAAATCCAAGAAACCATAGAAAATAAAACATACCTCAATCCGTAGATGTGTGATTCTTAACTTGAATTGGTTATGATCTTCCAATTGATTGGTGATCTTCTCCTCAATTTCATTCTTTGGTGATGGGGATGCAAAGAAATCAAAGAACACCAACAATTGAGGACCATGACCCCTCTAATAGGAATAAGATAATGAATGGTCATTACCTTTCATTTGATTCAAATCAGCCCCTTCATCAATTTGAAACAAATATCCGGTCTCTACACTTTAATTCCATGAAACTTAATA
>CAIGRF010214998.1:24860-36018 GCA_903798235.1 Fraxinus ornus
CCAACATACTTTCCTTTCGAATCGTGGACTTCAATTGTCAAATCATCTCCAAACCCTTCTAACAAGCTGTATTCAAGTGAAAAAGAAATTTAACCATCCAACTCTATGAGATCGAAGAATATGTAACAAGATTAAAGAGAAAAAGATTATATACAAAACATTAGTTTTACCAGATCCTGGCTGCATTCGAAATAGAAAATAAGCTAAAAAAACTGTAAAGGGCCCTTGGTGGGTCCACCCCTGGTTTGTGCTATTATTCTTTATGGAATGTAAAAATCAAAATTTGTAAATTTAATGAGAAAATTTTGTTACGATTTGAAATTAATTAGGTATGTCAGTGTAATTCATCCTTGAAATATATGTTTCTTTTATTCTCTTGAATGTTTGTTCTTTAATATTGATAGTTAAGATAGTGTATTTTTTATCCCTCATCCAACGGGCTTTAAAAAGTGGCAGCCACATAATAAAAAAAAACTCAGGCCCACACTCCACATCTCTTTCCTATCTGTAAATCTAATCGAACTCCCATGTAGAGGCCGAACCCTTGTGAAAAGGTAGAACCCTCATGGACAAGTTGAGACAATACAAGGTGTTGCAGCCTCTAGGCACATGAGGTGCATCCTCCATGCAATCTCCCATACAAAATCTTTTACAATTGATTAATGTGACCACTCACTGCAATAGTTACTTTACCAAGCCAACTTGCCAAGTCTATTCCTTATATGGCGGCTTAGGCCATAGGATGGCAGATGGTCAAAAATATTAAATGCGTCTGAGCCTACGATTGGTAGAAAAATACCTATGATAAGGCATCTTGACCATCAAGATGAGGCAATGTGACTCTTCATCCAACGGTGATTATTTTATCTCTTCTACTATAAAAGATCATATTTAGTGCCATTAAAAAGTAATACTTTACATACTTAAATTGTAACATTGTTCTCTCTCATTTTCACCATCTATATATCGGTTTTATCCAAACCCTATGCATTCGAACACTCTTGTAGCTCACATTCATAGGATTTCCTATACCCAAAAATTCTTCCAAGTAACTAAATTGACCGTTGAAGTCTACGCGGTCATCTCGCCCACCTTTGGAGAAGGTCACATATTTTTAACGATTCGTTCAAACGTGAAGACAATAGGATACGTAAAAGGGAATGAAGCAATGATATGTTATCTACGTCAGTTGTGTGAAATTAGGGTCATAGATTGACACCATCTGTGGGAAACCACATTCTCAAACTTACCATAAAAATGCTTCAATTTTTTCTATTGAGAAGGTTTTGTACATGAATAAAGAATAATTGGAAGTTTCAAAGGAAGAAGGTTCAAAAAAATTTCTGCTATTGGGGGTTTTGAGTCTTCCTTGAAAAATGAGGATTTGAGAAGAAAAATCAGTTCTAGAAGACCACTTCTTTGAATAAAAAAGGAGTACATCCAATATGAGTGCAAGTCAAAAAGAAAAAAATTCAATAAAAACAAGAGAGGTCTTTGAAGAAGAGGCCATCCAACCCATGTCACCCACTATCGACCTCATTACCCTAAAAGTGGTGGGGTCATAGTTTGCCTCATGAGAAAGGGAATAGAATGGCAAGGAATATTACGAGCAGAATTCTATCATGCAACAACTCCTCCTACAAATGCAAGAACAAGATTGTTATCAAATGCCCCAAAATATGCTTCAATTAGGTCTCTTTCACCAACAAAAAGAAGAAGAGGTATCCAATCCCATAGACACAAAAGAGATGCCAGCATATTAGAAGGAAGGTAAAAGTTGATGTATCTACAAACTATGCATCCAGCTAACTTTCGAACAACCTGTTCGATGGAGAGGTTAATTTTCCACCAGAAAATAAATGAGAGTGAAGACCTCAAACGTCTACCAGCATCTTTGGTAGGATAGGTCCTCAAGTGCCAGAAATAAACCCCAATAATCATTTCCATATCAAGGCCTTATGAACAAATGCAAAGTCATGGGTCTCACAATGATCCCAGCCTAGAAATAGGCAAGAGACAAAGTTAGTTGAGGATTTGAGAGAGCAAGTGTTGCATTTTTTTATATTGCAAGTGTACGATATCGTAACAAATAATATAGCGAACCTTTGAGTCCGGATTATCGTTCACATGAAGCCTATACTTTAGGTCTCAATTAGATTTTTCTAACTCTTATTTGACAAAAACAAGTAAATAATTATGATGATTTTGACTAACTACTTTTAACAAGTGGAAATATAAAAATGTTGCAAACAATAGATAATTGGAGAAACGAATATGTGATGAATATTAGGTTATAACAATTTCATCTATTGATCATTTTTATTCTTAATTCAAGATTCATACATAATGTAGTGTTCGATTGAATTCTTCTATTGTATTCAATTTACCCTCTCGAGTTCTCATTGAGCTTATTTAACTAATTTANTAGATCTAAGAATTCAAATTATGACCGATATAATTAGTATAGGTATCTCTACACGTTATACTATTTTACGGGATTTTATTATATGGTCTAAATCTCAAACTCACCTCTCAATTCGTAAGATACTCACATAATTATCAAATTATTAATCATGTAATTTAATACATTAAACTCATAGTAAAACCAACATATAAATAAATAAACCACATAAATCTTGAATATAAAAATAAATGACACAAGTCAACTAAATTGTTTTCCCTAATATAAAAATCAGTTATTCATATTGGAAAAATAAAAATCATGAAAAAGTGGAAAGATATCACCAAAAATTGATGAAAAGTGAAAATTTCTGGTATTTACAATTTCCTCCTTTTTCCTTTTTTCCTCTTTCTCTGTGCACATGTTTCTTTCTTTCTCTTTTCTTGCCTTTTTTCTTTTCTTCTCTCTCTCCTACGTTTTCTTTTGTGTGTTTTTTTTCTTTTGACTTTTCTTTTCTTTCTCTGTGTTTCTCTTTTGCGCCTCCTGCGTGTATTTTATATTTAGCCTCCCAAAAACCTCTCCCTTTTTTGTTTCTGCATCTCTGTAAATATGCTCTCCCCTAGCCAATGAGTTCTATTCTAATTAGAATTTCAAGTGACAATTGAATTGTTAGTCCAATTGCAAGTACAGGCACATCTATAGAATTAATGCAATTCCTTCAATTTCTATAGAATTAATGCAATTTAATCCAAAAAATTGTTGATTTCATTCAATTTTGACAGTCTTTCTTTTTCAATTACTTCGAACTAGTCCATAGCTAAAACAAAAATAATAATAACATAAGTTAAGTAAAAATTAATAATTTGACGACGTATAAGTTTAGTAATTAGATCCAGATAAGTGCACAAATTGAACTTATTAAACAGCCCCAAACTTGAATCTTTGTTTATCCTCAAACAAAATTAAAACTAAACAAGTACACAAACAAGCAATGATAATTACCTAATCAATGGTCATTCAATCAAATAAAGCAATAAAATTTAGCTAGCTAAACTAACTTTTTATCTCAGAATAGAAATTATAATATCAAATCTATGCACAACTTCAAAATCATAATACATAAATTAAAATTCACTTTTTTAATGTAAAATTGATGTGTGTGTGTGAAGAATTAAATATAGCATTATGAATTCATAAGTTGTTTCAATTCTCGATCCTCAGTGGTCAAATGTGTTCTTTTATCACTCGTAAGATTCACACACCCCCAAACTTATTTTTTTTTACTCTTTTCCAGTGTGTGAACTAACGTTAGATTTTTCTACTATTATCACCTCTCTAGTTTAGCAAAATTTCACCAATTATAGTTCAACATTTCAATAAATAAGGATTCGTCATTAAGTTTGATTGTTTCAATCTCTAGGATTTAACTTGGCTAACAATCTCTTATCAAAAGTCAAATTTTCTTAAATAAGTGTTTGAGACTTAATCAAGACATTTGGTGCGTATTCTGTTTCATGCACCTGCTTTTTCTGATTTTTTATATATATTTTTGATAATATTTTTTTCTTTATTTGAAGCATTTTCTCCCTTAAACTTTCTAAATAACTCATGCAACAAGCTTTCGATCGATGTCTCCTAAGTCAAATGACCTTAGGGTATCAGGTTTTAAATACCCTTGTAGACTTAATTGCTCGGGTTATAGATGCTACGAAGAGAAATTTTTTAATAAAATATTTTTTTCATGCATTGATTAGTGCAATGTCCATCATTTAACACAAATTCAAGTAAAGACATCTAACTTGAGATTTTTACCCAATTGCATCGTATTGATCTTAGACAATTCACACAAGATTTTTAATTTCACACATATAATTCCTATTTATCTCAATATCTTTGTACAATAGTGAAATCCCCAAACTATTCTAAATTTGGCCCAAGAATGTAAAATTTAGTGGTTTTGATTTTAGCATCTATGATCCACTTTTCAACCTATTTGATTATGAAATCCACTTATTCCTACACAATATTTAACTTAATTCATGTGCTCAATATATATCAAATTTTACATGAAAAAGTAAAAATTAATCTAATCATGCAACTTATTTAGATCAATTCATGATTCAATATATTCGTTATTGTCAGTCAGGCCAACTAAATCATACAAGCACAAAAAAAATAAAATATTTTTATTATATTATATTATTTTTTAAACAATTTTGACATTTTTTTTTCAAACTTTTTTTAAATCAATAAAAGCATACAAAAACACAAAGAAAATGAAAATTCGTGTTTCCACCCCTAAACTTAAACTAGACATTGCCCTCAATATGTTTAATCATAAATCTACATATAAAGGAGTGGGGAAGAAAATGAAGAAAAGACTTCCCTGATATGACATGTAATTCAATGGCTAGCTTTCCTATTGCTTATGTTGGCTCCTTGATCAATTTTGGTTTAAATGTTCCACGACATCATGTTCCTGAAAAATCAAATAAAGTATTAATATCTAATAATTGAAACAAGTGTTACTTAACTCTAACATCTAATAAACTACCTAATATATCGAAGATCTAAGGAGAAGAGAGATATGGATAAGGAATCACAATAAAATTTAAAATAAATTAAATTATCCTAAAACTCAAAAACAAAATAAATAAAGAGGGAAAAAAAGTTTGGGTTGCCTTTCAAGAAGTGTTTCTTTAACGTCATTAGATTGACTATGTGCCATGTTTATTCTACAACAGCTAGTTCAATGCTATCTTTAGCGACTGGAAAATCCTCTACGTAGTGTTTAATGCGTTATCCATTAACCTTGAAATTTTCTTTTGTTGGGTGGTGTAATTTATCTGTACCGTATGGAAACACTTGAGAGACCATAAAAGGTCGATACCATCTTGATTTCAATTTTCCCAGGAACAACTAAGTCTGGAGTTGTATAAGAGCACTTGATCTCCCACTCTAAAAATTCGTTGTCGAATATTCTTGTCATGCCACTATTTCGACTTTTCTTTGGAGATGGATGCGTTTTCATAAGCTTGTCTTCTGAATTCTTCTAATTCGTGAAGCTATAATATTCTAGTTTCACCGGCTTTTCCAAGTCCATGTTCAACTGCATCAATGCCCAGTATACCTTGTGCTCAAACTCGACTGGTAGGTGACAAGTTTTGCCAAAAACTATTAGGTATGGCGACATTCGGGATGCATTCACCGTGAGTTCCATAATCCTTTTCAACTGTGTATTGGACGTTTCAACATGTCCACTTGTCTGAGGATGATAAGGTGTGGCTATTTGATGTTGTATCCCATATTTAGCTAGCACCGCCTTGAATAACCTATTACGAAAGTGAGTTCCACCATCAATGATGATGGTTCTTGGAAATCCATAGCGGTTGAAGATATTTTTCCTTATGAAATCCACCACTACCTTTGCATCATTGGTGGGTAATGCCTTTGCTTTCACCTATTTGGACACTTAATCCACTACCACAAGTATATATCGATTGTTATAGTACGATGGAAAAGGTCTCATAAAATCAATGCCCCAAACATCAAACAACTCCACCTCCAAAATATTGTTTAGTGGCATCTCGTAGTGAGTAGAAATGTTACCTGTTTGTTGACACTTATCACACGATCCGCAAAAACTGTGACAGTCCTTAAATAACGTTGGCCAATAGAAACCAGTTTTAAGTACCTTCGCTGTAGTTTTAGTTGGGCCAAAGTGCCCTCCATAAGCCGAAGCATGCACCCTGGAAAGTATTGGATTCATCTCATCATCTGACACAATCTTCTAATAACCTAATCAGCCCCTCTTCTATATAAATGTGGATCATTCCAGTAATAAAATTTCGCCTCGTGGAGAAATTTTTTCTTCTACTGATTGGTGAATTCTGGATCTACATGCCCACTTGCTAAATAATTAACTGTCTACATACCAAGGAGCCTTTTCCAATGCAAAAGTTGTTTATCAGGAAAAATTTCAATGATATACAAATCGTTAAACCCTTCCGCTTGCTCTAGCCTTGCTAAGTGAACTGCAACCTAGTTTTTTGTCCCATTCTTATCACCAATTTCAATGTCAAACTCTTGCAGTGACAGAACCCATCAAATTAACTTAGGTTTGGATCTTTCTTCTCAAATAAATACTTCAAAGCTGAATAGTCTGTGTAGACTATCACCTTTGAACCAATCAGATAAGAATGAAATTTGTCGAAGGCAAATACTACTGCTAGCATTTCCTTTTTAGTTATGACATAGTTGATCTGAGCATCTGTTAAAGTTTTGCTGGCATAGTAGATGACATGCAAGACCTTTCCTTTTCGTTGACCTAGCACTGCTCCCACTGCGAAATCACTAGCATCACACATGAGTTCAAATGGTAGTTCCCAATCTGGTGCCACTATAACCAGTGCAGATGTTAACTTTTCCTTCAAAGTGTTAAAAGCATTTAAACACTCATCAGAAAAGATAAATGACACATCCTTCTCCAGTAGATTGCACAGATATTTTGTAATCTTCGAGAAGTCCTGAATGAATCGTCTATAAAACCCTGCATGACCTAAAATACTTCGAATCCCTTTAACAGAGGTAGGTGGCTGCAATTTTTCAATCACTTTTATCTTTTCTTTGTCGACTTCAATACCTTGTGATGAAATCTAATGACCCAATACTATCCATTCCTTCACCATAAAGTAACACTTTTCCCGGTTGAGCACCACATTCTTCTCTTCACACTTTTGTAAAACAAGGGATAAACGTTCCAAGCAGTCATCAAATGAGTCTCCAAACACTAAAAAATAATCCATATATACTTCTATGTACTTCTCAACCATGTTAGAGAATATTGCCATCATACATCGCTGAAACGTTGCAGGTGCTTTGCAGAGACCAAATGGCATTCTTCTAAAGGCAAAAGTATAAGGACATGTGAATGTTGTTTTCTATTGGTCTTCTGGAGAGTATCCATCCAAAATACAGTAATGAGAATGATCTGCTAACCATTCCAACATCTGATCGATAAAGGGCAATGAGAAGTGATCTTTTCTGGTGACATTATTCAACTTCCTATAATCTATACACACTCTCCATCCAGTTACTTGCCATGTTGGTATCTGTTCATTGTTCTCATTTTTCTCTACTGTAATTCCATCCTTTTTAGGCACTACATGCATTGGACTGACCCAAGAACTATCTGAAATGGGGTAGATAATTCCAGCATCGAGCAATTTCAGCACTTCTTTTCTTACCACTTCCTTCAAAGTTTATTTCAATCTGCGCTACCCCTCCACCGATGGGTTAGACTTGTCCTCCATCAAGATTTTGTGCATACAAAGAGTATGATTGATTCCTCGAATATCAGCTATAGTCCATCCAATTGTAGTCTTATGCTCCCAAAGTACCCCCAATAACTTATTTTCCTATTCTGATATGATGTCATTAGCAATAATCATTGGCAAAGTTGTAGAGTCCCCTAAATATGCATAACGAAAATGGGATGGTAAAGGTTTTAACTCCAGAGTCGGCGCTTTCTCCACTGAAGGTACTGGTGGTGTATGATTGGAACCAAGAGACTCGTATTGTCAATATCTCTGTCCAATTGGTTGTTCAGCCAAATATACAGTACATTCCGTTCTCTCTGCATTTGTTGCCTCTGATAGAATGGCTGGATGTGTTGCTTCAAATATATCGGCCACAAGCTCATCAAGAATATCCACTTAACAACAAGTATCTGAAGTCAATGGGTATTCATAGCCTTGAACACATTGAATATAACCTGCTCATTGTCCACTCGAAGAATCATTTTTCTATCATATAAATCAATAAGTGCTCTCTCGGTAGCCAAGAAAGGTCTTCTGAATCCTCTTTCATGTCCAAGATAATGAAATCAGGCGGAAAGATGAACTTATCAACCTTGACAAGCACATCTCCAATAATTCCCTTTGGTCTTTTGATAGACCTATTAGCTAATTGCAATGAGATTGTTGTAGGTTTAGCTTCTCCCAATCCAAGAGACCGACACATAAAGAGTGGCATCAAATTGACACTAGTACTTAAATCAAATAAAGAATGCTCGAAATAATTTGAACCAATGGTGCATGGTATAGTAAAACTCTCAGAATCCTTTAATTTAGGAGATATCTTTATTAGGAGAATTGCACTGAATTCTTCGTTTAAGCAGATAGTCTCATGCTCTTCCAACTTTCTCTTGTTAGCCAGAATCTCTTTCAAAAATTTTGTATAACTCGGCATTTGTGCAATTGCATCTGCAAACGGGATGTTTATATGTAGTTTCTTGAAAATCTCAGTAAATTTTGCAAATTGTTTGTCTAACTTTCTCTTCTGCAATCGTTGAACAAAGAGAATTGGTAGCATATAGGCCTTAACAGGACTTAGTGCTCTGATTGTGGATGGTTCTTCTTTCTCTTCATTTTTATTTTCATTTGTTGCAGATTTTTCTTCTCCGAGCGTCCTTCTACTTCTAACTATTTTTCTCCTCTGTCTAACCTTTTCACATGTATCCCAGATAGTTGTACTCCACTTCTAGTCGTAATAGCTTGCACTTGCTCATTTGGATTTATCATTGTATTGCCTGGTAATGTCCCTTGTGGGCGTTCTGCCAACTATGACCTATTTGTATTTCCAACTTTTTAATTGATGCCTGTTGATTCTGAAAATTTGTATTAATTTGTTGGAACACCTTATCTGTCTTTAGCATATACTGGTTGAACATCTCTCCCAAACTTGGTTTTTTCTCTTGTTGAACATTATTTAAAAGATTCACGAGCTGATTATCGGGTGCTGTCTCCATCCTGGGTTATAAGTTTGTGAATAAGGGTTAAAATTGCGGGAGCCATTTTGAATGAAGTTGACCTGTTCCTCGGGAAAGCCCATAGACATACAATTTTTAGTTTAATAATTCGTTCCATAGTTTTCACATAATGGGCCACTCATCACTACATGTGTTTATCTCGTTTGTGACTTCACCAACAGGTCTACCTACTTTGTCAAAGCCGCTATATGTGTATTCGTAGATGCAGTGCTATCCAATTCATACATCTCGGGTGTTCTCAGTGGTACTACTCTTTTTGATGAAAACATTGAGTATGTAGTGCCAATTAGCTCAAATAGATCCAATGTTTGTTCTACTAATTTTCCTATGATCGATCAACCCGCAGAGGAATCCATCTGAGATTTTGACAGTGGTGAAAGTCCAATGTAGAAGCATTGCACTTGATTACCAATTGGGATCCCATGATCTGGATACACAGTACTGGAGCATGAGGTGTGGCTATTGGCGTTAAAAACATTGAAACTGGTAGATCTCATTCGTTTATTTCCCTTCGCTCTTGCTGCTGATCCGCTAGCGCTGCTACTCTTGCGGTCACTTGTTCAATTGGTTGAATAAGAATATGAATATTTTGTACATCGGCCATTTGATGTTGTTTTTGTTTGTGTTCCTTGCGTATTCATCTGAAAGTACGTTCTATTTTCGAGTCAAGCGGTTCAAGATCGTCGCTTTGGGTACAGAGCATACAACGAGCACTTTTTTTTTATAAATAAATGTAAAATCAATCAAATCAAATAACAACTAAAAATAAAATAACCTAAGATTTAAAGTAAATAGTCCCCAGCAGCGGCACAAAAAACTTGTTGTGTTTTTTATATCGCAAGTGTATGATAACGTAACAAGGAATATAGTGGACCTCTGAGTCCAAACTATCTTTCCGACAAAGACTATAATTTAGGTCTTTATTAGATTTTTCTAACTCTTATTTGACAAAAAATAAGTAAATAATTATGATGATTTTGACTAACTACTTTTAACAATTTGAAAATATAAAATGTTTCAGACAACGGATAATTGGAGAAACAGATATGTGATGAATATTAGGGCATAACAATTTCATCTATTGATCACTTTTATTCTTAATTTAGGATTCATAACCTAATGTAGTATTTGATCGAATTCTTTATTGTATTCAATTTATCCCTCTCAAGTTCTCATTGAGTCTATTTAACTAATTAATATGTGAATCAATTTAATATAACGAAACACTGGCTTTAAGAATTCAAATTATGATCGCAGAATTCAAATTATGATCGCAGTAATTAGTATAGGTATTTCTACACATTATACTAATTTATCGAATTTTATTATATGATCTAAATTTCAAACTCACATCTCGATTCATAAGAGAATCACATAATCATCAAATTATTGATCATGTAATTTAATGCATTAAACTCATAGTAAAACCACACATCAATAAATAAACCACATAAATCTTGAATATAAAAATAAAGTATTACAAGTCGACTAAATTGTTTTCCCTAATATAAAAATTATTTATTCATATTAGAAAAATAAAAACATGAAAAAGTGGAAAGATATCACCAAAAATTGATGAAACGTGAAACTTTCTAGTATTTGCATTTTCCTCCTTTTTCCTTTTTCTTTTCTTTTCTCCTTTCTTTCTCTCTCTCTTCTGTAGATTTCTTCTGTCTTTCTTCTGTGTGTTTTTTTTTCTTTTGACTTTTCTTTTCTTTCTCTGTGTTTCTCTTCTGCGCCTCCTGCGTGTATTTTATATTTAGCCTTCCAAAAACCTCTCCTTTTTTAGTTTTTGCATATGTGTATATATGCTCTCCCCTAGCCAACGAGTTCTATTCTAGTTAGAATTTCAAGTAACAATTGAATAGCTTATCCAATTGCAAGTCAAAGCCTATCTGTATAATTAATGCAATTTAGTCCTTCAATTT
>CAIGRF010214998.1:36193-46210 GCA_903798235.1 Fraxinus ornus
AATTAATAATTTGACAGCATAAAAGTTTAGCAATTAGATCCAAATGAGTGCACAAGTTGCACTTATCAGCAAGCGGTGACTGTTCGGACAAATCTCGCAAGCGTACGAGTTCGTTGTACAGGTAATAATCGTGATGAGAGAGTTATCGTCCCGTAGGGAGTAAAGCTTAATTCTAGTGTATTCAATATATGTAAATTCATGATTGCAACAAAATATGTTTGGTTTATGTCTAATTATGATTTATAACTACGAGAGCAATGAATATTTATTTAAATTAAAAGTGATGAATGTATTGGATTTCCGACTCCACTAATAAATTCTTAATTTCAATTCTCAACTTGAGATAGCTAATTCAATTGTTGTAGTTATGACGATCAATGATTTCACTTTTATTTATTATTCTTTTTCAAGATATAATAAATCTATGTTGGTCACGACATAATCATATTCCTAGTCCGCATTCATATGACAAATATGCATTGAAGTTTAATATCATCATTAATATCGTCACACACGACCGCACACTTCATAAATATTATTCTTAATATTTATTATTGATGTGTTCTATGAACGGTTTCTACCTATCGTGAGTTTTTCAATACTATGAATAAGCAACCTATTGCCCTAATGTTGCGCAAGCAGTAAAATAATATAAATAAGCATGTTTATAGAATCACAACACGAGAAATAAATTAAAAAATAACAAATCTTGAATTAAAAACTAAAAATCAAATAGTTTCATCATCCATCCAATGCAATTGATCTTAGCCTATAGCATATTAATATAAGAATTACACAGAAAATAAAAGGAAGCCATCACCGAAAATCTGGAAATCGTCACTTCAAGCTTTCAAAATTGGACCCAAATGGTGAATTCCTTCTTCTTCGATGTAAGTTCTCTCTCTTTTCTGCTCAAAATACGGCTCTTTCACAAAGTCACGAAATTTTTTCTTTTTATTATACCTACAAGATTGCCCTAAAAATTACCAAAACAAAATAAGGAAAGTGAATTTATTTCCTCCGGTTTGCCTTGAGGTGCAAGCCTAGTGTAACCTAGGGCGCACTCCTTAAGAGTTTGGGTAGCCTCAGTCGAGGCTGCCTTAGTCTGGGGAAGGCACCTCACCTGCAGGCGAGGGCGCACGCCTTGGAACTTCTTTGGGGCCAATTGCATTTTAGCCCCTAAACTTTCCACAAGCTCCTTCTTTTCTCCAGTTTCACTTCTATCCAATCCCTACTCTTTTCTTCATGCCCAATTTGAGTCATTGCACTCTTGACTTTCATTTCTAGCTCCAAGTTAACTCAATTATTTACATTTTAGTCCTCATCTTCTCTTTTTGGCATTAGTTAACTTCCTTTCTTGCTTCTTTTCTCTAATTTCATTGTATTCATCGATGTAAACCTACAACATGCAATAAACAACAAATTTAACCGTAATTCAATCTAAATAATAACGAATATTCATGTTTTGACAACCTAAATAAGTGTACGAAATACACTTATCAAATCCCCCAAACTTGCGCATTTGTTTGACCTCAAACAAAAATGTGGCTTTACTCAACAAATTGGTGAGATAACTTACCGTGTCTTAGGATTGGGTTTTATGTTAATACAAAAATTAGCATCAATGTCACATAGTTCAAATCAATCTCCGTGTTTCATACAAAACTCGATGTATGTGTGTGTATACTCATGCCACGAATCAAGCTCGTGATTGATTCACGTTCCAATCCCCAACGGTCTAATATTTCATTACTCCACTCGAGAGATACACATACCCACAAACTTATAGATTTCCCTCTCTTTTTCCAAGGAGTACTCTTAAGTTGAAGTTTAGCTGATTTCTAATCTTCATCCTTTCTAGTTCGGATAGGTTTGACCAGTACAATTTAACATTTCAATGAATAAAGGTTCTCCAGTATTTGTTTGCTCCGTGTTCCAATAATGAACTACGCTAACAATCTTTTATCAACAGTCTAATTTTCTAAAATAAGCGTTTTGGGCTTAATCTTTGTATTTGGTGTGTTCCATTTTTATTTTTATTTTTACTTCTCTCCATTAAGCGACTATGTGACCCCTATAGCGCTCTTTTAGCCGATGACTCCTAAGTCAAATGACCATAGGACACCAGGTTTTAAAGACCCTTACAGGCTTAATTACTCGAGTAAAAAAGGCTTCAAAGAGAAGTTTTTCCATTAAGCCATTTTATCTTTTCATTTGTCAAGATTAATGCAATGCCCCTTAAACCACATATTCTTGAAAATCGACTTCTGACTTAGGATTTTCACTTAATCTCATCTTGATGGTTAATCCACACAATAATTTCACGTATGGAACCCCTATTCATCTCAATGTCTCCCTATATTAATTTAATCATTTCCAAACTATTCTATAAATTTTCATGTATGGAACCCCTATTAATCGCAATGTCTCCCTATACTAGTTTAATCATTTCCAAACTATTCTATAAATAATAAATAGTGTAGGAAAGTGTATGATGATGATTTTATTTTTTTTTGGGATTGAATCAACTACGTTCAACTTCTCTCCTAGTATGAACTAATTCATTAACTCGAAATGTAAAACATGAGTATAGTGCGCGATAAATATCAAGTTCACATCAACATATATCAATCAACTTAACGTGTAATATCTCCACAGTTTTTAAGTCTAACACATAACTCCAATATATACATCATTGCCGACAAGATTATCCACCCCACACAAACACATATAAAGACTAAAAAAACTAATTTTTTTTAACACACGACAACACGTAATTGCGGTAATATGCTCAACAGTAAATGATCTAAAATGGATCCAACCACCCCCAAATATATCACGTATATTGCCCAGAATGTATGAAATAGACTAAGAAAAATAACAAAAAGTAGGGCAGAAAGTGAAGGTGGTTACTCCCCTGGTCAATCCGAAAGCAACAGTGGAAAGTGTATGTAATCATCAAAACCTTATGGAGCCGGAGAAGATGGAGGAGGGTGCGGAGGTAGGCATGTAAGAATCTCTCGTAACAGAACAGACTGTTGGTCCATCTCGCTCTGGATATCATTCACCGTAGCATAGCTCTCATCAACCGTCCTGCATATCCCTCATTATGTTTAGGATCGATCAACCCGAATACCAAGCTCATCAATCCAACAGGTATAGTGGTCCATTTTCTCAGAGGACAAATCAACCTTCCTGTTCACACTGGACGCATTCTCCTGCACCAACATCATATGGTCATGTCTAGTAATGGTGGGGTCTCCACGTGACCAACTCTCAAATCTAAGGACCCAAGTATCTGCTCTATTCGCAGCATGCCTTGGATGATTTCAGTTGATCCTGTAAGTAACTATCGTAGGAGTGGGGTGTCGGCGACAGGATTATGTTGTGGTAGCGGTATGTCCCCTGTAGCTGCTACAGCTGATGGCGCTGCCTGCTTACGATGATATATTGCCACAAATTTTCAGCGAATGTACGATTAATAGCGATACTGGGTGGAGCCGACTGCTATGCAGGAAGGATTCGTACCCCCAAGGATAAACATATCCCACAGATATAGCTGGGAGAATGGGGCTCAACAATCGGGTGGAGGAGTTTTAAAACCCCTCACCCGAGCTGAGGCGTACGCCTAGCGTAGTGTGAGGGGCACGCCTCACCTGCAGGCGAGGGTGCGCGCCCTGGTCCACTGGGCGTGCCCCATTTCAATTTTTTTTTCACTCACTCACCTAAGTAGAATGATAAATCCCCAAACTCATGCAATTCCTGTTCGAGACTTAAGCGAACACATGTAAGACTCTTGTGACTAATGTAATTGATGAATGATGTTGATTCTATATTAATCTACCTAAGTAATAAAAATCATAATCTAATGCATCAAAACTGAAAAAATGAAAGGGAAGAGGATTGGGTTGCCTCCCAATAAGCGCTGGTTTATAGTCTATAACTCGACTTCGTTGCTTAGGCTAGCCTACAGTATTAAGTGGCACGGTTATTTTTCCACTGGAATAGTCATCTCCCCAATAAGCCTTCAACTGCTATCCATTCACTTTAAACCTTCTTTGATAATCTTCAGACACCAATTCCACATCGCCATGTGAAAAACAACCAGTATCGTAAAAGGACCCGATCATCTAGACTTTAGCTTTCCCAGAAAAAGCTTGAAGCGTGAATTGAACATCAACACTTGCTGACCAACCTCAAACTCCTTTTCCCGTATATGCTTATCGTGCCATTTCTTAATTTTTTCCTTATAAATCCTTGCATTCTCATATGATTCCAATCGAAACTCATCGAGCTCATGAATTTGAAAAACCCTCTTTTCCCCTGCTCCCTTCATATTAAAATTGAACAAGTGTGTTGCCAGGGACGAATCTAGCATTGTAGTTCAGCTAAGGTGGAGACTGTTGACTGTTGACCAGGACTGATAACCGTTGACAATCCACAATCATAATAGTCGAAAATATAATTAAATACATATGCAAATGCACTAAAATATAAAAAGTATATACACATGAAAATATAATTCAATACAACCCAAAATACCAAAAATATAAAATACAACCGTACTTTGTAACTGTAAACTTAGACAACTACATTTTATGTGGTCTCATATTTTGAAAACATTACAATATTGCCTCATTCTCAAGTTTTATGAAAAAAAAAAAAAAAATTCCACGTAATTTGTCAAATTATCATTAAACCAGTCATTTCCCATTTTGTTGACCAAGTCACTCTTGATTGGATTCATAGCAGAAAATTCCCTTTCAACACTTGTAGTTGCCATATGTAATATCAAAACCAAACTGACTAGCCTATAAACCAACGAAAAATAACAATAACTTCCATTTTAAACAAACTTCTATCTACACAAAATATGCTATTGAGGTTAAAGAAAACTTTGTCCATTCTCACAAGCATAAGAAACTTGTCAAGTTGAGGTCTAAGTAATAAAAGATTTTTACTATTGAAGTCCAAAGAATAGAATTGAGCAAGACGTAGCTATTTAGCCTGATCAAAAGCTGCAAATGAATTTCTTGGACTTAAACACTAAATGCAAGTAAAGAGCTCAGTAGTTGTTTATGATATATTCTCAAGAACATCTATGATAGCATTAAATATATTAATAAAAAGAGTAATAATCAGTAGATGTGAGCCCCATCTAGTATCACCTGAGCGGGCCAAATTTATTTCTTGAAATTGACCACTTCTACTAGAAAGTTCCCCAATATGAAGCTTCTCTAGAATATTAGAATGATAACTTGATCGAAGAGCATCTACACTTTTACATGATGCACCAACCAAATTCACAATAATAGCAATATGTTGAAAAAATCACCAAGCATACAATTCTTACATGCCACAGAAACAACTGACAACTGAAGCTGGTGAGCAAAACAATGAACATACATAGCATATGGGTTCTCTCTTAGAATTAAAGCTTTCAAACCATTGAACACACCTGACATATTGCTTGCTCCATCATAACCTTGACCTCGTAAGCTAGATATGCTCAATCTATGTGTAGAAAACATTGCATCAAATGGCATCCTTTAGTGATTGGGTACAAGTACCAGTGACAAAGAAAATGCCCAAAAAATGCTCCTTCAATGCCCACTTTTGTCAACAAACCTCAAAACAACTGTTATTTATTCTTTTATAGAATTATCACGAGCATCATCAACCAAAATTGAAAACAAAGAATCATCTATCTCATTGATAATAACCTTTATCGTCTCTACTACACAACAATTAACAAAATCCTTTTGGAAGTTTGATGAAGTCATTTGGTCATATCCAGGAGCATTACTAAATAGTACTTCTTTAACTTCCTGACAATGATCTCCATACTAGTTTAATAGCGCAATTAGATTTCCTCTATTCAGAGACTTTTTCGATTCATCATGACCACAAAATGGCAATCCTTGCATCAAGAGGAATCTAGTATAATCTAGCACCACAGTCAATCTCGTCCTATAACTTTTTTGTTGACTACTACTTTGGCTAGAAATAACATAGGAGATACTTTGCTTTGGATTCATCAAGTTGGTACACTTTTCAAAAGTTTGATTATGAGCACTATCAAAGAGACTGACATGAACTTTCAATATCTTTTTGTGCTTTCAATCCTTAAAGTCGATTTTAGTGAATATATGTCCACTCCCTTAACCCCATCTATCGAGTTTGAGCAAGTAGCAATGCAAACAATACGCCGCATCATTTTGTATGTTGTATTCCAACCAATGAAATTCAGAGAACCACTCTTTTCGAAAACACCTATTATCATTCCCTATCCGTCTTTTTGGAAAGTCATGTCCATATGGTTACAAGGACCTTTTTCCAAGTATGTTATCTGATGTTAGGATCGTATGACTCGATATGGAGGCCGATTCTTTGGATCAGATACAAGATCATCCACGTTGAATTGAGGTCGGGACTTCTTTGTGTTATTCAATAACTCTTGTGCTCGACTAGAATTAGTGGCGGGACTAGATGCATAACTAGAGAAAGAAGAACTATGTATGGACTTTCGTTTTAGTTGAAAAAATCGCTCCATAATCTACAAAATGCACCAATTTATTTTTCAATTAAAATTGATTAAAAAACAGTGAACACATGGTTTAATTGAGTCCAACACCTTCTCCATTAATTTTTTTTCGCTTATTCGTCATTTCCTAAAAACCTAAATTCTCAAATCACAACAAATCAAAATTATAACTCATAGTCTCAGACAATAATGTAACGTAAATTCTCAATTTTCATAATTCATAAGTCATAAATCCGCTCGGAGTATGGTAACCAAGCTATCTATCAATTAGAAAGTCTAAATTAAGTCCACCTATTTTCAAAACGCATATGTTCTATAAATCCTAAGAATAGAATAGGTATAGAAAAGGTCACGCCTCATGGACAACTAATACAAAAATCAGTAGTGCATCCAAATTCTGACAATCCAATTTCTCAACATAAAACAAAAACCCCAATTCCCACATAGGAAACCCAATTGAAATGGTATTTAAAAAAATCCAATAGAGTAACACCAAGATATCGACAAAATTCAAAACAAAATCCAGGAAGTATAGTTAGAGGGAGAGAGAAACTTATGGAAAAGATGGAAGTGAAGATTTTAGGTTTGTAATTCACCAGGCTACAGTTGGCAACTGTTGAGATTGCTTTGGCAGTTGGCACATGTGCACACCTCCGAGTCACCACCGTCCACCACAATCCATCGGTCTTGTCGATCGACGACGTCACAGATAGCAAGTCCACACTCCGTAGCGTATTCTTTTCTAGTCGTCTCCATGACTACCTCATCTGCCGATTTTCACTTTTAGAATTGGATTTTTTTTTTTGTAGCTAATGGGTTGCAACTTGCAATTGCAAGCAAAACCCATGAATTGGACCCATTATTGGGCCTTATTTTTTTTTAAAAAAAAGGCCCAAACAATAAGAAAGGAAAAAAACTCAGCCCAATGTGTACAACCATCCATTTTTGGCAGTTGGCAGTGGGCGTTTTCTTCTTCATTTCTTCCCAACGGACGACGACTTACCTGAAGCTCCTGCCGGATCCATTGTTTCACAATATGCTTTATGCTTGAGCTCGACTAGTAGATGATGAGCCTCTCCAAATACTAGCCTATATGGAGACATGGCGATTGAGGTTTTAAATGTTGTTCTATATGCCCAAAGTGCCTCGTCTAACTTTCTAGCCCAATCTTTACGTGATGCATTGACTGTTGACTCAAGAATCTTTTTTAACTCCCTATTATAGATCTCCACTTGGCCGCTGGTTTGCGGATGAAACGAAGTAGTTGCACGATGATTCACTCCGTACTTAGCAAATAACAACGCCAATAAGAGATTGAAAAAATGCTTCCCACCATCACTAATAATAGCCCTCGGGGTACCATACCTTGTGAAAATGTTCTTTTTTAAAAATTGAGTTACCAAGCGACCATCGTTAGTTGGCAAAGCCATAGCCTCAACCCACTTTGATACGTAATCCACTACAACCAATATATATTGTTGACCATATGAAAAAGGGAACAATCCCATAAAGTCGATAAACCAAACATCAAATATCTCAACTTCTAGAATGTTGTTTAAGGGCATCTCATTCCTTCTAGAGATGTTCCCGGTCATTTGGCACTTATCACAGTTTTTGACCATATAATGTGCATCCTTGAACAACGTAGGCCAATAAAATCTATTGTAGTAACTTTGTTGTTGTCTTTATTGCTGCGAAATGGCCTCCATATGGTGTTGAGTGTCAAGATTCTAAGATTTGATGCTGCTCTATTTCTGGTGCACATCGACGTATAATCTGATCCGGACCTCTTCCATAAAGAAAATGATCATCCCAAAAGTAGTGTTTCAAGTCACTAAAAAATTTCTCCTTTTGAAGACTTGAGTATTCCGGTAGAATAATGGAGCGGGCAAAATAATTTACATAATCTGCGTATCATGGCGTAGTAATGATCTGAAATAGCATCTCATCCGAAAAAACCTCATCGATTTCATCTATAAGGGCTGACTCCTATGGTTGAAGACGAGATAGGTGATCTGCAACAACATTATCACTTTCCTTTTTATCTTTAATCTCCAAGTCGAACTCTTACAGTAGGAGTATCCATCTAATAAGTCTTGACTTTGCGTCCTTCTTTCTCATCAAATACTTCAAGGTAGCATGATCTGTGTAGACAATCGCCTTTGACCCAATCAAGTGTGGCCTAAATTTGTCAAATGTGAATACCACCGCTAAAATCTCATTTTCTATGGTGTCATAATTTACTTAAGCCTCATCCAAAGTCTTGTTGGCATAGTGAATGGCATATAAAATCTTCTCTTTACGTTAACTCAACATAAACCCTACTATGTGATCACTGGCATCATACACAAGTTCAAACAGATAGGACCAATTTGGACAGTCAAGACTGGAGCAGACACCAAATTTTCCTTTAGAGTGTTGAACGATGTTAAACAGTCCTCATAAAAGTAAAATGGAGCCCTTTTCCCAATAAATTGCATAAAGACTTCAAGATTTTGGAAAAGTCCTTGATGAATCGATGGTAGAACCTAGCCTAGCCCAAAAAGCTTCTAACTCCTTTCACTGTCACCGGTGGTGGTAGTTTCTCAATGACCTGTATTTTGGCTCTATCTACCTCAATACCCCTAGTTAATATCCAATAACATGATCCCTTCTTGAACCATGTCTAAGAAGAGAAGCAGCATACAATGCTGAAATGTAGCTGGTGCATTGCATAACCCGAATGACATTCTTCTATAAGCAAAAGTGTCATAGGGGCATGTGAAGGTAGTCGTTTCCTGATCATCCAGCACTATAGGGATCTAGTTGTATCCTAAATAACCATCCAAAAAGTAGTAGTAAACATGTCCCGCTAGTCTCTCCAACATCTGATCAATGAAAGTAAGGAAAAAATTATCCTTTTTCGTGTCATTGTTGAGTTTACGATAATCAATGCAAACTCTCCATCCAGTGACTGTGCGCGTAGTAATGAGCTCGTTATTTTCATTTAGAACTACTGTAATCCCAACTTTTTTCGGCATGACCTGTACTGGGCTAACACAATAACTGTCTAATATGGGGTAAATAATCCCTGCATTCAAAAGCTTTAAGACCTCTTTTCTGACCACTTCTTGCATAGTAGGATTTAAGATGCGTTGATGCTCTGTAATCTTCTTCCATCAGTATCTTGTGCATGCAAAAGGAAGGGTTGATCCCTTTTATATCCGAGATTGTCCACCCTATCACTGTCTTGTGATCTCGAAGTACCATCAACAACTGATCTTCCTCTGATTTTGTAAGTATATTCGAGATAATTATTGGAAGTGAATTATTCTCTCCCAAACATGCATATCGAAGGTGGGAGGGCAGTTGTTTAAGTTCAAGGGTTGGAGCTTGCTGAATAGATGGTAAAGATTTTATGGGGCCTTTACCGAGCTCCAACCGTGGTTGCTTGAAGATGGATGGTCTGGCTGCCAAATAACGTGCACATTCTT
>CAIGRF010215014.1:32476-45646 GCA_903798235.1 Fraxinus ornus
AGTGAAAAGCCACAGGATAATTCAAAATTGAAGTTGACCTTTAGAAATAGTTACTAATATGAATTATGATGAAGACGTGATTTTCTTGAAAGGAAAAATTATCCTGCATTTAGTAGGCTTCAGAATTGATACGTGGGAAGTAGTTCAACACTTGTCATTACAAACTAACATAGCCAGAAGAAAAAAATTATATTTCTCGTTCAATTTTAGAAATTTGAGACAGCAACTGCTCCAATTAATGAAGCTGTGGTTGCATGCAAATGAGTTTTTTTGTTTCTATTTTCCTGTGGAAATGTTTTTTTATAAGAAACCCAATTTTATTAATTATGCAGAACAATTATTACGTCTGTTATCATTATGTTATTGAGTGTTGCGTTGTTAAAAAGACGAAAGTCTTACATGTAAACTAACCTGACAATTCCCTAGACTATTAGCATTTCGGTGTGTCATGTTAGCCAATAAAATTAAGTGAAAACTATTTGTTAGTTTTGAGATAGTCCATACCATGACAAATCAGGAGCAAACTTCTCTGCAAGAATCGCAGCTTTGAGTGACAATTCTTCACGCATTGCAAAGTCTGCAGAGCTAAGATACTGGAAACATATGAAAGTCAGTCGCGAAGTTCTTTCTTGGTTTACAAGAGTAACCTACAAATTTTTCAAGTGGAATTGTGGACTGCTTGACCAGTTATTATGCACCTGCAATATTTCTTCAACTATGTCCTTCGCATTAGAAACATCACACATGCCATATAGCAAATCAAGGGCACGCCTTCTTATACTGTCAAAATAAATAATAATTCATCATCAACAGACCTTCAGTTGAAATCATAGCCTAAAAGGTCAAACTACAAAACCCAAATACTTAATGCCAGAATTGTGTGAAAGGAACCAAAGTAAAAGAAAGTCATACAACAAAATATGGTCAGAAGAATATGACAAAAGTAACAGCCTCCTGGGCATTATTGGTGAATACAATTATTTTACAATATAGTAATCTAATTAGTTTTTACTCATATTTGTAGTTAAGGATGATCTGTGAATATATATATATATATATATATATATATATATATATATATGAATCGAGATAATAACAAAAATAGACAAGATTTGCCTCAGAGGTCATTGCCTTTGGAGACACAAGTGAGGTCACGGGGTCAAATTTCTTCTCCATCAAATCTTTTCCCCATATTTTCCTGAACTGAAGTCCATGAAAAGGGGGATGTTCTGCAGGTTGATTGCAGACAAATCCATTCATCTCACCTAGACAGGTCACATGACTGGTTCGAAGAGGCCAGTCCGGTCCGGTTTTCTAAACTATGATCATAACTATTAAGCAGATGATGAAAGAAACAAAAATTTGTAACACTTGGAATTTACAAACTGAAAACACCCATATCTGACCTGATATCAGGGTCCTTTAAGGAAGTAATAATCTGTGCTTGATGTCTTTTAATAATGTCCTGTACATCTGTAACCATCAACATCCTAGTCATATTCTCCTGCATTACGCAAATCATGCAATCAGAAACTAGCAATCAGATCATAACCTTCACACTAATGTTGACAATTAAGACCACGTTTGGCACAATTCTTAAATAAAAAGTCCATCTAATAGATGGATTTACCAGTTTGGGATTTATAAGCACCTGTACATAATATTAAATATTTGATAAATTTACTTTCTGTAAACTGATTTGAAATTAAAAATAGTTATCAATTGCATATGCAGGAAGACAAATTCAAGGGCTACCAAAGTCCACTTCTTTGAGATAGACCTTTGTAATAAAAGTTCATCTATAGTAACTTGCACAGAACTCACGACTTTTTCAAGTGAGTTTAAGATACAAGAGTAAATTTACGAGAATTGTCAGACATGCTCTAACTTTCTTAGACTTCAATAAGATATAGAATCGGACAAATATATAGGACTCCCAAAACAATTTAAGGCAAGACGCAAACATGAAGCCAAAACATTAGAAAGGAACGGAAAAAATTGGTGTACAAACAACTTACCAGACCAAGATATCGTATATTTGGTTCCCGCACAGCTATAAACTTCCCAAGCAAGGCAACACATTGCGACATCATTTCTTTTTCAGCATCTAGATGCATGACCTGCGGGAAAATTTTGAACAAAGAATTTCCATGAGAATAATATTACTGAAGTAGACATTAGAAAAGGAGAATATAATAGCTATTCTCAGTTTCCTCTTATTTCTGCCACCATCCGAGAATGAGGGGAGGATAGGATTCTTCAGAAAAACAAAATATCAACTTCAAGGAGAGACGTTGTTGCGTGTTATTGTTGAAAACATTATTTAAATGATATACACATTGCATTATCTTTTTATATCAATTAGTTCAACATGGAATCAAAGCATGCAAAGGTTGTAGGTTCACATCTTGCTGCCACTCATTTAAAATAAAATTGCCACCTACACATGAGGAGCCGTGTTGAAAATGCTATTTAAATGACGTACATGTCTTATCTATAAACTAGCTTCTTTTTTTTAATCAAAACACAAACACAGCCTTAGTAGGTTTTTAGGTTCCATCAAAGAATACTAATGGGGATTTGGATTCCCCTATCATATATAAAATCTAACTCACGAGAACAAGAGAAAAGGGGAATAAATCTGACCTCCCACAAGCAAATCAATGCAACATCTAAAAGAATGAAATAAATGAGGCAGTCCTACTGCACATAAATGATATACACATTGCATTATCTTTTTATATCAATTAGTTCAACATGGTATCAAAGCGTGCAATGGTTGTAGGTTCACAGCTTGCTGCCACTCATTTAAAATAAAATTGCCACCTACACATGAGGAGCCGTGTTGAAAATGCTATTTAAATGACGTACATGTCTTATCTATAAACTAGCTTCTTTTTTTTAAGCAAAACACCAACACAGCCTTAGTAGGTTTTTAGGTTCCATCAAAGAATACTAATGGGGATTTGGATTCCCCTATCATATATAAAATCTAACTCACGAGAACAAGAGAAAAGGGGAATAAATCTGACCTCCCAAAAGCAAAACAATGCAACATATAAAAGAATGAAATAAATGAGGCAGTCCTACTTCATATACAAAGAAAGCAAGCGAGAAGCAAACTAATGTCCTCCGGTACTAGGAGGTTTATATCTGTCAATCTGTAAATATAGTCAACCTAAAGCATTTGCTGCTGGTGGTACACATTCCTTGTCTAAACTCTATAACAGCATTGTGGAATCTGAAATTGCTGTGGAATAGCCCATATTGCATCAAAATTGATATCATAAGTTTTTGGATATATTCTTGAGATACTGGGGTTAGAAAGTTTGCATACAATCCAAAAATTATGCCAACGTTGCCACTAGGTCTCTACAAGCTGGTATCATAGAATTCATCAGATTGTGTCTTCAAAAGGACACTGGATACTACAAATATTGTCCGGTAGTCATGAGAAACATTCGGCAAATATTGTTTTTAAACAACCAACTTTCCTCTTTTCTAGAATTTTTTGCTTCAAAATAAAATAATATTATATATTTACACTTACCGAGAACAAGAGAGAACAAGAGATACCCAGGTCAAAATTGTTCCAGCATTAAAAGATCGTTTTCAATTGAATGCATGTTACTACATTTGTTGTCTAGTTCTCATTACAATGTGCAAAACTGTGAGTGAATTGTATGCATGTAAAAACATAAATTGCTCGATTACTAAGATTCTCAGTCATTAATTATGCATAGAAAAATCTTGGAGGCCAAACAAACAAGAAAGAGGTTCCTTAAACATTGTTTCTGATTAGGCATGACTTCAGACAGTGACTTAAAACTGTACACAGAGTTTAAATGCATACTTACAAGAGCAAGGGCTTCGAAGAGAACAGCATGTGATGCATTATTCTTGTTCACATTTTTCACGACATCAGTTCCCATTAGTATCCGTTGTAAAACCTAGTTAACCAAAAGACGCCCCATTTGAAAATCAACAAAATCTAGATACAAAAGATTTATGAAATCTAAATACAAATTTATCTGTTAAATTAATATTGAAAAGAGAAAGAAAGACCTCAAATAATGATCTTCTAGTGTTCGGATCTTCAATGGTTGGAAAATACTGAAGAGCCCTCATTGTCTTAACCTGCAGTGACAGATTGATATAAGCATAAATATAGCGTCATATTAATTAAAAAAACTCCATAAAGAGAATTATTATATCCTGCTTAAGGACATAAGTTGAGAATGTATAAGTATTCCCTTGACATTTGATAAACAAGGAAGATAAATCAAGAAACATTACTCAATGATATGTAGCAAGTATACATTCAAGATTTACATGACCGTTGGCCATATAAGCTTTCCACAAACTTGATAGAATCCTAAATAAGTAAATAGATTATACCAGAATATCCTTTTTATCAATGAAAAACTATAGTATTTTACTTTCACTATTTGTTCAATCTTAGAGAACATTGATTCAATTAGAAAGGTTAACAAAGAAATACGACTCCAAGTCATCGCTAGGCATAGAACGAATTTGTTTCACACCTTGAGCAATCCAAAAATTTTAAGTCCTATGTCAGCTCAAAAAAATGAAAAAATTGGAAAAATTAAAAATAAATTCATCCAAAGAAACTTGTCCACAAGAAACCATAGTTTTTAGACGATTACAAACCATTTAGACAAATGTGCCAATTCTGTTGCCAAAAAACAAAACTTTTTGTATAAAATAGAAAAGGACTGAGAGTATAAAATCTTTCACTAAAAAAATAAATTTAGCATTTATGATTGAATCTCCACCTTATACCCCAAGTTTATCAGACCTCTAGGAATAATTCACTTATGACTCGTGGATTTGCCTTCATGCTAGTTACAAGGAGGCTTAATTTATATTATTACAGATAAGGTCAAATTCTGAATTTGGGAAAACAAATCTGAAATGATAAAAGGAGAGTTACATAAATCTTAACTTCGCAAATTTATGGTTATCGACTACAAAAGGCAGAGGTCAGCAACAAGCCGTGGTTTTATGTCTCTTCTACATGTCCACTTCCAAAACGTCTCTTTCATCTTCCTCTAGGTTTGAAGCTTAAATTGTTTCTTTCAAAATTCTTTTAAACACCCAATTTGACCAAAACAACAGGTCCCGTACAAGTCCTTATTTTGACATTCAAGTACCAAAACTGTGCTCGTCTATCAATTGCACAGGACGCTTATCCTCGTAACTCGATTTCTTTCTTATTTCTTTTCTTTTTAATTTTCTGATAAACAACAGCCCATAGTAAATTACCTAGCAGGAATTTAAGAGGTTGTAAAATACTGCTGCTTAAAAAAAGGTTTACACCTAGGTTAGCAAGAAATAAGATCAGGATTAGCATCAACCTGATAAGATAAATAAGCTGAATTAGTACCAAGAATTGAACACTGTATTTTTGGGATTTTCTGTATAACATTTCACTAAATGGCAAACTGCAATTACATGAATTAAAGATAATTCCAGCAATTCGAGAAGCTGGTTGTCTCCACAATGACTCACTAATTTTCTACCTCTGCCTTTCGTTTCTCCCTTTACATATAGCCAGCTCGTCTATCAATTGCACAGGACACTTATCCTCGTAACTCGATTTCTTTCTTATTTCTTTTCTTTTTAATTTTCTGATAAACAACAGCCCATAGTAAATTACCTAGCAGGAATTTAAGACGTTGTAAAATACTGCTGCTTAAAAAAAGGTTTACACCTAGGTTAGCAAGAAATAAGATCAGGATTAGCATCAACTCCAATAAAAAAAGGGAACAAGTTGTCAGAGAAGCACAGACCTGAAGCCAGGGAGATGGGATACCATAATAGGTGTATTCTTGTGGAACATCTTGGTTTCTTGCAAGCCTTTCCAATACTTTAACACACTTAGGAAGACAACTCCAATATGCCTCGTGATTATTCGACAGCAAAGCAACCAGAAGACTCATAGAAGACGTCAAGACGCCCAAATCCCGTTCGTCTAATAGTTGTGCCATCCGATCTGACCTGCAACACATGAGAAAGACGACTTAATTATACAAGAATTATTTATTCCGTCAAATTATCACAGAATGCACATTGTACAAAAGTTCATTACCAGCCATCCACATTCACCACATCAGGGTTTTTTCTATGAAGGCGCAGAAGACACAAAGCAGCCTTCTTCCTCACAAGCGGTCTACAGCTACTTGAGATCTGAAGCAATGAAACTATTAGCATCATTGTGAGCTGCTAATGCCTATCAAAAACTATAAAAAATAAGGGAAAAAAATTCTTTTACAAGTAATTTTTGAACATCAGGAGCAAGTGATTCCGCAAACTCTCGGCCCCCAATATTTCCAACCTGAAAAGATACAAGTGAGATTGGATCAACAGAAAGTAACAACCACACCAAATTTTCAGTGCATATAACATGTAGAAATATGCCTCGAAGCAACATACAATCAAAGTAATATGCTTGCACAAACTAATACTGATAAACTTCTAAGAGGAGAGATCCAATATCATACCAAAGTCAAAGCCAGACACTGAAAAGTCTCATTGCGTCCGATAATATCATTGCGCACAGTATTAATTGCTAATCTCAAAAAATCATGATTCTCATTGAGCAAACATGATGTCACTAAGTAGCCAACCTGTAGCCAATCGAAGCAAGAGAAAGTTATTAAGTTGAAGTTCATACCCTCATTCCATGCCAAACAGAATAAGATAAGACTTGAAAGTATCAAGTACTACCATATATAAGCAAGAAATAAATATTGTTCAAAACAACAATTTCAATAGATTGAGACCAGTTCTATTCATCCACAATTTCATCCTCATATAGTCATACATTTTACATTCGGAGTTATCGCTCTCTGGAAAATTCATCTCTGCAACCTCAAACAAAACAACGCACAATAATCTACAAATGAAGTTCCCTACAAACCTAAACTTACTATCCTTTAGATACTCGCTCACCCTCTGAGACTTCACAATCATCTTCCACAATATTCCTTAGCTACTTAGATAGTTTTATTAACACTTCACAGAATAATGAAAAAAAACTAGGGATTGAAGATATAGCGTCATCATCTGGAATTGAAATATCATCAAGATAGCTATGGAGACAGTATACATAAAGTAGAGTACATTAATGTACGGAGACAGTTATAACAGAGATCTTATTTTGTTTGTGTATATAAATGTTTTTTTGATAGGTATTTATGTATATAAATGTAATTAAGGTATCTCCTTATGTCGCTTCTGTAACATGATAACCAACACTCAAAAGCATCTTTCTAATTGGAAGCTTTCCAACTTATTAATTCAATCTATACTGGAATGCCTGATTTGCCATTAAGCACATACAAACAATAGTATACATTAAGTTTCACTTAGGTCCATGCTTGCTATTCAAAGAAGCAGTTCTAGGTATTGTAAGGACAATAGACCCAGAATCTTATTTCTGTAATTGCATTAGCATATAGACTAGCAAATGCTTTGCATAGATTATAACCCAGAGAAGCTAAATGCAAATGTCTTATATAATCGTGCCGAGGTTCTACTAGCAAGCTAAAATTAGAATCTCACTGAATTATCAGTTACCTCAGTTCACTGAATTAGGCATCATATTATTTAATATAAATGCAGTGTGTGTATCAACCAATTCAATCACATTTCAGTTTTAAGAAAGCTGGTGGTAGTAATGCAAAAGCAAGTTATGTGGTCAGCTTGTTTGAAAGGTATGTGGCAAGGTCTTCAATTTAACATTTAAGTATAGTAAATTTTGTGAGAGCCTGTTTGCGAGACATGTATAGAGGCCTTCAAAAACCTCCAAACTCCATTTCAGCATCCAGTTTTCAGATTTAGCCCCATTTTGACAACCACTATTTCAAAACTCTTTAATTCTCATACATATTTTCAACCACGCATTTATACAATAAAATATTTTACAGATAAACCTAAATTTTTCTATACTTTATAACCACATGTTCTCCAAAAAAATCACTATTCAAAACTCCATTTCTCAAAATAATGGCCATCACACAGGAGCTTACTGTGTTTCATCCTCTGCTCTAAATTTGCTGCATTAAACACGGAAAGATCCCGCGAGTCTAATCTTAGTGTATAGGAGTTATTGAAATAAATAAACAATAAACTCTTTTTTTGCTAGAGATTGAAACTTCTTTTTCTCGTAACTCTTCTATTCCTCAACTGTGTCGGTTGAGAAAACAGCACAAAATTAAGTTCAATGTCAAGAGTTAAGATAAATGAATTGCTGTAAGACAAAAGCTTTTGCCTTTAGCCCCTTCTATGGTAATAGATTACAATGTGATGTTTAAACCCCTAAGAATGCCGGTTGCACAGAACTCTCAATTGCCGAATTCAACCTTCAAAGTCCATTCTCAATATTTTCTTTCCTAATCAAATAAATGAAATTGACAGCAATGCACTACTGAATAATTTATTTCAACACATATGCTTCCAGGCAATTTAGATATTGAATATGCATGTACAAACTTGCATTCATTGGGTACTATGGGTTACTACCTGTCAACCACAATGTTGAAAAGAAATTCATAATTAATGTGAACTAATTAGATAAATAGGAATATTGGAGAAATTGAATACATATATTACCTGTTTTTCAGGATACTTTGGAGCAGATATCAAAGAAACAGCTTCCATGTGACCGAAATCCACATCATAACCCAGCATATAAATGTAAAGAATCTTCCAGACATATTTCTTCTTTTCATAAGGTGTGGAAGCCTGTCAAATGATTTAAGAAAAAAAAGGATTCAACAACCAGTAGTCAAGTGATTATGCAATCGCCAAAATAACTGTTGCGCTGAGTACATTTTAGAGTGGAAAATCAAAAGTGATGGAAAATACGTCCGACATATATTGGGTCAACAAATCATGAAAAATGCAAAGCTATGAAAGAAATACTTTAGGTGAACTAGCCAGTATTGCTCCTAATATTGCGGAGACATATTTCATGAAACAGTGATGAGTACAAACTCCATAAATTTTATCACTGACAAATGAAACTTACAGAAAAGAGGAGGTCGAAAATTCTTGCATGCAGTAATTGTGTGTTGCAGTTTTTTAGTCTTCATTGGAATTCAGAGCATGCATAATTTAGTGTAATTGTTCATAGCAGTAATATGTCCATTATTTAGGGCTTTAAATGCCTCATTCTATCATATAAAGTGACAAAAAGGCTATGAATTTGTCATCAGGGCAATTTCTTATGGTAAGCAAGAAAAATTCTTAAGTCAATCATCCTTGGCACTGTAGTTAAGGAGGTGCCTCATGTAGGGCAATGGCTTTCTACTTAAACATACAAGTAAAATCATATTAAAGTTTCTGATCATCATGATATCTACTGTTTCTAAGGTTTAATACGAGAATATTTTGTGATAATCAGTAAAGACAGGTAAAAATTCACAAATTTGTATAATAGACCTTGTATTTCTATTTTGGCTTAACAGATTTCTTTTCTTAAAACTATTTTACACTGATTTTGTATAATGTTAGATAACAGTACGACAATAACAGAGTATCGCAAAAGATACTACAGCCTCAAAGATTCTAATATTGGAAATGCGAAATGGTGCTCTATGGAAAAATCCAGTTTGATAAAAAAAAGTCAAATTTCTCTTACAATGGGACGGATGTAAAATATTGTCTGTGTTACAATTGTAATCATTGCATCTGTAGCTTGCAACCTTTCATTCTAAGCACACTTTGAAGTTTTCTAAAAATTTCTCCATCAGCACAGATGCCGATACTACCCAAAGACGCAGTGTTTATTTAGGGTAACAGTCAAGAATGAAGAATGGTAATTGTTAAGAGCTAAGACCCTGGAAAATAGAAACAGCTTAATCACCAAGAAATTAACTTATTCCAATCCTTGATATTCTGTCAATTCACATTATATAAATGAAGGAATAAGTCAGAAAGACAAGAAAGTCCTACAGAGGCTGCATCTCATTTTAGATTATGTATGTCTTGATGATACAAAACAAACGGACATTGGGACTGTATGATCAATTTAACTTAAAACAACTAGTATCTTGAGACAGGCATTATAATTATACTACACATGGCACTCTAATTCAAAAATATGCAATGAGGCAAAGTTTAAAAAGGCGAAACTAAATATTGAGGCGGTTTTTCTTTATGAGTCGAGGCGTAAGCCTCGAGGCGGATTGAGGCGTAAGCCTCACAAAAAACAAAAAATCTAAGTAAAAGAATTATAAAATAATACAAAAATACAAAAAAATCAAAATTGGAACATATAGTATGGATACATGAGTTTTAGAGTTTATACAAATGTTGGATGAAATCGTTTGTGTTAATTATATAAATCAAAACATTTATAAAATTTATAATTTCCAGATGTGTATATGAAGCAACTAATTGCATGCGAGATTTACTGAACCCTAAGAAGAAGAAAACAAAAAAGAAAAGAGGAAAAACATACATGAACCGATGAAGAAGAAGATACTCTTCTTGTATTCTGACTTTTGAATTTTTGTTGAATCTGTTCCGTTTTTTATCTTCTAATTTCTGGTTGCCGTTTAGTTTTCTAGATATTTTATTATTTTGTTTGGGCATAAAATGCCTTGTTAAATGAGCCATTTTCTTTTTTTAAGAACAACACTTTATGATTTCTTTTTATACAATTGAAAAATCAAATTTTAAATAAGGCGCATGCCTCATGCTCCATGAGACGCTCGCCTTGAGGCGTGCGCCTCATATTTAGAGGCGTGAGCCTCATATTTTTAGCCTCAAAAATACCGCCTCGAGGCATACTACACGCGCCTCACGGTGAGGCGAGCCTCACTACCGCCTTTTTATACCATGCAATGAGGTATTAGTTTTCTTATTCTTTTCAATTAATATATTAAGCGTCCACTAAAGTGAGTTTTGAAGTAAACCACCAAATTACAAGTAACTACATTGTCACAGTCGTTCCCTCGATCTATATTATCCTTGACAAGCAAACATCTATTACCACCACAAAGATTTCAGAGGATTCTCCGCAAGTGCATACAATGTATTGACATGCAATACATGAAAAGAGCGCCAAGAAACTGCAAGGTGCACAACATTCCCCATCTCCCACCAATTTTCAAATTCAGTTCCAATGTTTAAAAAGGCTCAATTCGGTACCAAGGTCTTTCACCTCCAAGAAGAAAGAGTTTTGAGGCGCAAGCCTCTAGAAGAACCAATAAAATAATTAAAAATAATACAAAGGCCCAGAATTCTCGTATATTTATCATTACCGACAGGATATTTGAAAAACCATCAACATGTTATCTTTGATTCGTTATCATTATCAGTGTCTTCTATTTACATAATCTTTATCATCCTTGTCATCTTGCAATGGTGTCTTCTCCTTCCTCTTTCTTTTTCGTGTAGAGGCAGAAGAAAGGAAACAAAAGGAAAAACCTAAAACATTATAGGTTACAAAAAATAGCCAAAGTTAAGGTTGGCAATAAAATGCGCAGAAAATGCAGGATAAACAGGTGAAGACTTGGTCGTTCCGAAGATTAGCCTTGAGGTGTAAGCCATAATAATAGCACTTTAAGGCGTAAGCTTTAAGCATTTAGTGAAAGACTCGCCAGAAAATGATCTGGACTCCAGACATAAGCCTTAAACAGCTTTTCCAACAACGTACAGTTCAAAAGACCTTGGAACTTGATTGTGATTATCAACTCATTAAAAGATTGACCACGTACAGCTGTTATCATCATGCTAATTATAGTAAAAAAAAGTCACTGTACAGTATGGATTGAAAGAGGACTTTTTAGGAGACTACCGACAATTTGTTGGTCAATATCTTGTAAAAAGATAAATGAGAGAAGTAAATAAATAATATAATAAATTAAATTTCAGCTGTGTTTCATTTAAATTGTGCGGAAGCATGAAATTCTTTCTCAAAGTCAAGAGCATGAGCTAAATACAGCAAAAGGTATTGGTTTCTCTAAGAAAATGATCGCTTCTTTGGACTTCATTTTTCCATCATTTTTTTTCTTTTGAAAAAAATACACCCAGGTGTTTCAGAAATTTTTAATGCTGGGACTCATTTTTTATTTCTGAATCTATTTGGAATTCTTCATAAAGATATCCTAAGTTAAAACAGCCACATTTTTACTCATTAGCTGAAATGATATATACTCGCATAATCTTAACTGATATTACCTTGTACACCCCTAATCCAGGCACCCAACCTTCCAACTAAGACACCACCGGCCAAATCATATTGAACTATTCAGTTCCTATATTCGTGCAGCCACAAACTCTGCATCTTTTTCACAAATTCTATTTATTTAGCCATCCCAAATCACATAGATAATGGTTGCGCCTTTGAACTATTCACCATATAATAATTTGCATTAAAAAACCCAACATGAACTTGGTCTCACTTCATTAAGCAGTGCAATCATGTGCATAATACTTCGATGTTTATGCAAGCTCAATTAAAAATTTATTATCTGCAAGATAAATGATCTGCTTTCATCATTCATTCATTCGGTCTCATGAAAGCACAACTCAATATCACACACCTGATTGCCATATACGCAAGAAAAAATCTAACAAAACAAAATTCCAGGGGTATTAAGCTTAATTATCTGATACATCCTTTTTTCAGAAGATTAAACTCAGCTCAAGACAAATGCACCACTACAACACACAATCAAAAGATTAACAGTGCCCACTCAACAATTTTACTTAGTCAGATCATGCAACCGATTCACTGAATGCCCCATGGACACAATTTAACTTGTCATTAATCCTTACTTTACTGCATATCTCCATTCTAAAACCCCTAGAGAAACAAACCTCTGTAATTAACAACAAAACGTCCTTAAACTTTAATTTTCAACAAAATACCAAAAACTGAGACAAATTTCACCGCCTACAGCTCATAAGTCGTATCAGATTGCAAAATCACAAATTGCATTTAATTTTACAAATGAGAAAAAAAAAAAAAAAAGAAAATCAGCCACCCCTCTGATTCAGCAACCCATACACGCGTATACGTACGCATATCTAGTTAAGTACTTGCCTTTTCGTTCTTGAAGCGAGTGCGGAAGTTTACGAGCTCCTTGTCGACGCGAAGGCGCTACTGCTCTTTGTTCTGACAATTCCGAATAT
>CAIGRF010215019.1:25758-36131 GCA_903798235.1 Fraxinus ornus
TTGTCAGCCCAAATGTGACTTTATAATGATGCATCTAGACTCTTGCCGTAATAATGTTCATTTGATTTTGACTTTAATTACAGACTATCTAATTAATAGCCCATGTTAATTAGATGGATATGTTATGATCAATTGCCTGCATGCAATATGTTTGGATGATATGAAATATGTTATTTTATGTTTCCGTAGTTTAAATGCCTCAGCTCTTTCAAGTCAATTGTATGCTATAGAAACCTCGACTGGGAATAATTTTGTTAGATGGAAATGAGACGTAGGAAGAACACTTGATCTTTTGGGCTTGGATTTTGCAATGGAGAAGCAGCTTTCGAAACCCATAGATAAAAGCACTCCTGAATATGTGGCTGAGCATGAAAAGTGGGAAATGGCTAACAAACTTTGTTTGAAAATTATTAATCGCTCCATGTCCGTTTCCTTTATGGGTACTATTCCAAATAATGTATTTGCTAAAAGTTTTGTGAATGCCTTGAATGTGTGATTTGTTGAGTCTGATAAAGTTGAAATTGGAGATCTGATGGACAAACTAATGAATATGAGGTATGGTGGTACAACTGGAGTTAGGGTGCACGTTATAAAGATGATACACGTATCTTCTAAGCTAAAGACTCTTAAGATTCCCATCGTAGAGCCTTTTCTAGCCAATCGTGTTTTAAATAGCTTTTCTAGCCAGTTTAATCAACTAAATGTAGCTTATAATGCTCAGCAAGACAAATGGGATTTGAATGACCTCATTGTTATATGTGCCCAAGAGGAGTATAGATGCAATATAGATGCAACGTGAGATTGTGGAAATTGCTCAATTAGTTTTTCACACTACAGAACAAATGGTCTTCTCATAACCATAAGTTTAAGTTCCATAAGAGCAATAGTTACACCGCAATTAGCAGAATAAAAATTTTAGAGGTTAGAATTCTAGTGGTCCCAAAGGAACTATGAAGAAAAATGATCAATGCAAGTTCGGTAAATAGAATGGTCATTGGCAGAACGATTGTTCTAAGTTTAAGACATAGTTAGAGAAGAAGAAGAAGAAGAGTTTCGCAGGTATATCTCATTGGCCTTAGTTTGTTTTGAGTCTTCCTTTGTAGATGTACCTTTGAATTCTTGGTGGATAAACTCGGGAGCTAGTATTCATATTGTGGATTCTTTGTAGGGATTCCTAGACAAACGGAGGCGAAGTGAGAATGAAGTGAGTTTGTGCGTTGGGAATAGAGTTCGAGTGAAAGTTGAATTCATAAGAGTAGTGAATTTATCTTTGGAGTCTGGTTTCTATCTTGTTTTAGAGAATACAATTATTGTACCGACAATGAGATGAAATTTAATTTTTATATTGAAACTTGATGCTCCTGGTTATTCTTTTAATTTTGGTAATGAAATGATTGAGTTGTTTTATGATTCTCGTTTGGTTGGAAATGTCCTTTAATATGATGGTTTATACAAATTGTCTTTAGCTCATTCTGGTGAAGTCTTTTGTGTTAGTAATGTGGCAAAGAAAAGGTCTCTAATCCGTGAATCATCCTCTATGTTGTGGCATAAGTGGTTATGGCATATTTCAAGGGAAAGGATGGAGAGGTTGGTAAAAGTTGAGATATTTCCCTCTCCAGACTTCTCTGATTTTGATACGTATGGATTGTATAAGGTAAAAGCTAACTAAGTCGATAAGGAAAGGTTCTAGTAAGAGCCATGGTATTTTGGACTTGATAAATATTAATATTAATTGACCTTTACCTTCCACCATATGTGGAAACAAATACATCATAACTTTCATTGATGATTTCTCGCGCTATGAATATGTTTACCTGATTAATGACAAATCCCATGCTCTTGATAAGTTCAAGATTTTCAACATGGAAGTAGAGAAACAATGGGAGAAAAGTATCAAAATTGTAAGATCTGACCATGGTGGTTAGTACTATGGGAAGTATGACGAGTTTAGTCAAAACATGGGTGATTTGCAAAGCTTTTACAAGGGTGTGGGATAATGCCTCAATATACCATGCTATGGACACCCGAGCGGAATGCCTCAATATACCATGCTACAGATGTAATTGAACTTTGAAGGATATGGTCATGAGCATAATGAGTAGAACAAATTTGTCAGTATTTATTGGATGAAGCTTTCAAAAATTCTATGTACATTTTGATTAGAGTTCCAAGTAAAGTTGTTACAAAGACACCTTTTGAATTATGGATAGGAAGTAAGCCAAGTTGGCTCATTTCAGAGTTTAGGAATGTTCAACTGAGGTTAGGATTTAAATCCTCTTGAAAAGATATTAGACTCAAAATCCACTCTTGATTACTTTATTGGGTACCCAGACAGATCAAAACGATATAAGTTCACTGTCCTGTTGTCTATTTTTATATCATGCAAGTGTACAAATCGTAACAAGTAATATAATGGACCAATGAATCTAAATATCGTTCATACGAGAACTACTATCTAACAATAGGTTAAATTATTCCTAACTTTAATTTGATCGAAAAAAATAATAAGGTTTGTGATTGATGTTTAAATTATTCTAACTAAACCAAATTATCTATCATACACAATTTATCAAATTTAGGTTTTAAAGGCATGAATGTGGATGCTGGGACTTACAATTTTACTTATGGATCCCCTCTAATTCGCCAATCAATATTCGTTACTATTGTAGTGTTCGGTCGAATTGTTCTAAAGTATTCAATTTACCCATCTCGAGTTCTCATTTGGTCTATTTAACTATGCAATTCCACATCTCTATATGAATAAATTTTAGTTAAACGAATATTAGTTCTAAGAATTCATCTAATGATCACAATAATTAGTATAAATATCTCTACATATTATACTAAATTACTGAGTTTTATTACGTGGTCTAAATCTAAAACTCACATCTCGATTCGAAATAGATTCACAAAATCATTGAATAATTGGTCAAAGAATTCAAAGTATTAAATTTATGAACAAAATCAACACATGCATTTAAAGAACTAAAAATTTGAATAAAAGAAATAAAGGATCGATCACACATGGATTACAAGGGCTATAACTTTTCTAGAGAACTCTTTTCTGATTCGAATGTTTACTATGTCAAAAATGGATCTCAATCTTCGACAAAAAATTTGGAACATATTTGTACAATTGAAAATTGATTTGAAAAAATATTTTGATCATATTTCACTCATTTTTGACTTCTAGTTGACCCATAGCATTATTGAATCTTCATAGTGATGTTCGACACAACTTTTAGTATTTACACTTTAGTCCCCAAACTTTGGATCTTGTCATTTTCGCCATTTTCGGCTTATTTCTTTCAATTCCACTTTCTTTTATTGAGTTTCACCTAATAAACAAAATATACAATAAACTAGACTATAATTGTTCAAAAGAACTATTAAATGTCTATATATTTAGATCATACACTTATCAAACACCCCCAAGTTTAAACATTTATTTGTTCTCAAACAAAACCATAACCTAACTTAACAAACACACAAACATGCAAAAGGTTTTGGTTAGGTAACCTGTCATTTTGTCTCAGAATTAGAATCATTGTATTAAATCTATAAACAACTTTAAGCTCGCATTACCAAAATCAATATCTACTTTTTCAATGCAAAACTTATATGTGTTTGTGTAAAGAATTAAGTAAAACACTATAAATTCATGAGTTGTCTCAATTCCGAACCCTCGATAGTCAATTTTTTACTTTCATCACTCGTAAAATTCACACACCTCAAACTTATTCTTTTTTACTATTTTCCCAGTGTGTGATTTAAAGCTGAATCTTTATACTTACTCCTCACTCTCTTTAATTTAGAAGAATCTTACTAATTGCAAGTCAATACTTCAACAAATAAGGATTCTCCAAATTTTAATTACTTCAACCTCCAAGACTCAATTATGCTAATAATCCCTAGTCAAATATCTAACTTTCTCAAATAAGTATTTGGGACTTAACGTAATACGTAAATATATAATTATTATTTTTTCTTATCTTATGTGCAGACTTCTTTCCATCAACCTTTCTAAATGACCCTTGAAGTGAGTTTTAGATCGCTGACTCCCAAGTCAGATGATCATAGGGTATCGAATTTTTAGATACCCTTGCAAGCTTAATCACTCAAGTCATAAAGGATATAAAACGAAGTTTCACATTGATATAACCTTTTTCTCTCTTTCTCCCATTTTTTGCCATGATTGGTGTAATACACCTCATTAAACACTCATTCTCAAAAATCGACCTCTAACGTAAGATTTTCACCTAATCTTCATCACATTGGCCTTAGACAATTCACACAAGAATTTACACATATGTAATTCCCATTCATAACCATATTTCTCTAAAAACTCAATATTTTTAGACCCCAAACTTAAAGTGGACTCAATGTCTTAAAATATAGTATAGCCACATATAGGGGCGGAGAAGAAGGGAAGAAGGTACTTTCCAAATTTTATGTCTGATATTTGAGGTGGCTTGTTGAATCAGTTCATTATATTCTTTTCTAAGCTACCTCCTACTTGATATCCATGTACTATTGAGAAATGAAAGAAAACAAATATAAGAGTTAAAAGACAGTTTAGAAGCAATAAGGTGGCGTGTATGATAACCAACTTTTTCTTATGTCTTTTGGAGCTTTGAAAAATGTCCACATATGATTCCTACTGTTTTTTACTCAAACATATGATTTTCTTTTAATAGCCTTAATATAGATGATCCTCTTTATTGAAACAAAAACGTGTCTAAAACTAATGCACCTTAATAGACTGTATGTAATGTAAATACAGAAAGCATAATAAATAAAATGTAAGAAATTGAGTTGCCTCTCAATAAACGCTTAATTTAAAGTCTTTAGCTACACTTTAGCATAAAGTGATTCATGGCACTTTGAATATGGCTTTGTATGTCTTGATTAGCTCACTCAATTTGACTTTGTTCCATATTTCATACGTCACCAAAATCGTACTTTGCCCTTTTGAATTCCGTACGAATTGCCTAAATTGCCCAATTCGAACTCAACTAATAATACTTCAATTTTTTCGTCGAATTCAATCACAAAATCAATGAAATTGGAGGTTTGCATGCTAATCCCATCTTCTTTGAATACCACTAATTCATTTGGCTCTTTCGTGATTAATTTATTCATTTCACATTTTCTTCTTCTTTTTAGTTTGTTCCTCGGGTTGAATAATGAAGAGATCCTTCATTGGCATGTTATTTGGCTCATCTGAAATTACTTGATCTTCAACCCTTTTATATTTTTGTATGATATGTCTCATGTAACTATTTCATCATCATCATCTTGTTCTTCATATGGACCTTCGAAGATTGCTTTCCTTACTTCCTCTTAGATTGCCAACAAGAAGTGATTTTTAGTATAATGCAATTCACCACAATATTCATAGGTCGGTCTAATCTTCCCATAAATAATATATTTGATATTTAGTCCCTCCGAGAAGCCAACATTATCAAATTTAATAGGTTGATTGTATCCCCAATTTTTAAATTCTTGTCTGAAGAGGAATTATCCAAAGAGTATGTCACCTTTATTTAAGTCAGAATCAATCGTTGTGAGTTTTTAACCTCTTTCTTCTTTTCATTCACTGTCAATGGAGAAAAGAAAACAAGTAAATCAATTGACAAAATCAAACAAAAGCAAGAAATAATTAAAATCAATATTAAATAAAAATAATCCCCGATAAAGACGCCAAAAAAATTATTGTCAATTTTTACATCCCGCAATTGTACGATCGTAACAAATAAAATAGTGGACCATTGAATCTGGATATAATTCCCACGAGGAGTAATAAATTATTCATAACTTTAACTTGATGAAAAATAATAATAATAATAATAATAATAATAATAATAATAATAAGGTTTGTGATTAGTGTCTAAATTATTCTAACCAAACTAAATATCTAACATACACAATTTATCGAATTTGAGTTTTAAAAATATGAATGTGGATGCTAGAATTTACAATTTTACTTATGGATCCCATCTAATTCGCCAATTAAGATTCGTTACTAATGTAATGTATGGTCGAATTCTTCTAAAGTATTCAATTTTCCCATCTCAAATTCTCATTTAGTCTATTTAACTGATTCAACTCCATATCTCTATGTGAGTCAATTTTAGTTAAACGAAATATTAGTTCTAAGAATTCATCTAATGATTGCAATAATTAGTATAGGTATCTTTACACGTTATACTAAATTACCGAATTTTTACTATGTGATCTAAATCTAAAATTCACTTCTCGGTTCGTAATAGATTCACAAAGTCACTAAATAATTGGCCAAAGAATTCAAAACATTAAATTCATGAATAAAATCAATACAAATGCATTTAAAGAACTAGAAACTTGAATAAAAGAAATAAAGGGTCACACATGGATTACATTGCTCGCCCTAAATATGAATTTAGCTACTCATAATGATAAAAGAAAAATAAAAAGTACAGAATTCATAACCGATTTTTGAAATCTTGATCATGAAAAGAATTGGATCTTGCACCAAGAGTCTTTTTCAACATCAAAAGTTTTCAAACACTAGGTTTTGCTCTTTAATTTTGATGATTATGTGTTTTTCTCCCCCTCCTCTTCCCCCGCCCAAATTTAGTTCTCTAGAGTTGCATCTATGTCTTCTGAAGAGCTTTAGTTGAATTGAGCTTTTAAAAAGTTGAATTGCACTTGAAAATCCTATTTGGCAGTGCGCGGCACTTAGGCGCTATGTAGTGGCGCAGCGAATCTAATCTTTTTTCCTGAGAGAGGACACCTCGGCGCCCACTTGGTGGCACCGAGCTTCTCCCACTCTGCTCTTTATTCAGTATTTTTGTCATAACTTTCACTTTCGATATCCGATTAAAGCGATTGAAATTGAGTTGGACAGATATTTCACTTCTTTTTTACTTCTAATTAACCTAGCATTCTCGAATCTTCATCGTGAGAATCGACACAACTTTTGAGTATTAAACTTTAGTCCCCAAAGATCATGCCCTTTTATTTTCACTTCTTTCTTTCAATTCCACTTCCTCTCATCGATTTTCATGTAATAAACTAAACATACAATAAATTAGGCTATAATTTCTAAAAAGAACTATTAAATATCAATATTTTAGGTCTAAATAAGTGCATAAAAAACACTTATCATGTCTCAATCGTGACACCAAAAGTGTTAAGTCCATTACTGCTAAATTTTTGGAGAATGATTTTGGTGATAGTGGGAGTTATACATTAAAAGAAATTTTCATTGAGCCGAATCAAGTTGTAGTTGTAGTTCCTATTATATAGGAAAGAGTTATATCTCAGCGAGTTGGGATTGTTAATGAAAAACCTAGGCACCAAGAGGAACTTCCGGTTCCTTTTCCAACAATGATTGAGTCGATTTCTGAGCCACAAGTCAGAAGATCACAAAGGAAAAGGAGGTCTATATTACCCAATGATTACATTACATATATTTTGGAGAGTGATTTTAATATTGGGCATATTGTTGATCATGTTACTTTTAATCAAGCATTGACAAGTCTTGAGTCACATAAATGGACAAATGCTATGGAAGATGAAATGCATTCTATAGAACAGAATAAAGTTTGGGAACTTGTTGAATTTCCTCCAGATGTTAACACCATGGAAAACAAGTGGATCTTTAAAAGAAAATTGGATTCGAAAGGGAATGTTGGACAAAAGAAAGCAAGATTGGTTTCACTCAACTAGAAGGAATTAACTATAATGAAACCTACTCACCTGTTTCGTCCAAGGATTCTTTTTGAATTATCATAACACTTGTGACAAACTATAATTTGGAGCTTTATCAGATGTCTATTAAGATAGCCTTTTTGAATGGAGACCTAAGGTTTACATGAGACAACCTAAAAGTTTTGTTATGAAGGAAAAATAAAAGTTTGTATGCAAGTTGAACAAATCCTTATATGGCCTCAAGTAAGCATCTCAATAGTGGTATTTGAAGTTTGACGAGGTTGTAACTTCTCTTGATTTTGTTGAAAATACAGTTGATCAATGCATTTATCTCAAAACAAATGTGAGAAATTTTATTTTTCTTGTCCTATACGTTGAAGATATTTTGCTTGCTAGCAATGACTTGGGATTACTTCATGAGGCAGAAAATGTTATCTTCTAATTTTGAGATGAAAGATCTTGGAGAAGCTACTTATGTGCTTGGCATTGAAATATATCGTGATAGAAATCGTGGCTTATTCACTTTCTCAGAAGGCTTATATACAATGTGTTCTAGAAAGGTTTAATATGCAGAACCGTGTACTTGGTGATGTACCTGTCATAAAAGGGGATAAGTTTAACAAAGCTCAATGTCCAATGAATGAACTAGAAAGTAAATCTAAGAAGATGATACTATATGCTAATGTTGTGGGAAGCTTGATGTATGCTCTTGCTTGCACTAGACCGAATATAGCCTACGCAGTCAATGTTCTTAGTATGTTTCAATCGAATCAAGGGCAAGAGCATTGGAAAGAAGAAAGTTATCAGGTACTTGAAGAAAACTGAGGTTATATGCTTACTTTCCAGCGTTCAAATCACCTTGAGGTGGCAAGGTGCTTAGATTCTGATTTTGTTGGATGTCAAAATAATTTGAAATCAACTTCATGTTATATTTTCCCATTTGGCCGGTGGTGCTATCTCCTGAAAAAGTGTTAAGCAGACTTTAGTGGCATCTTCTACTATGCAAGCTGAATTTGTGGCATGTTATAGAGCCACGGTCCAAGCCGTTTGGTTAAGAAGTTTATTTTTTGGTTGAAAGTTGTTGATTCCATCTCGAGACCAATTACTATCTATTGTGATAATAGCGCGGCGGTGTTCTTTTCAAGGAATAATAAAAGTTCTGGTGAGTGAAAGCACATTGACATCAAGTATTTGGTGGTTAAAGATAAGTTAAGGAAGGGCGGGCGGGCGAAAATAGAGCATATCAATACAAAGGCAATGATTGCTGATCCTTTGACTTACTCCAAAAGTTTTCAAGATACATGTTGCTAATATAGGTATAGTGGAAACTTTTGATGTTTTTGGTTAGCGAGAGTTACTTATGTAAAAGAACTACGTTTTGGCTTAATCCCTTCATAGGGTATGTTGGCAACCCATATGTTTTTTGGGTACAGCCCATTTTCATAATAAAATATATTTTTCTTAAATTATTTTTGAGCATGCATTTGGCTTATGTCTTTTATTATGATATTATTATGATTTCGGGATATGACAAATAAAGACATAAGACATGTGGCTTTATTTTGATTTCAAGCATTATGAGGACCGATATGAGTTAGCACTTTTTTTTTTTTATCACATTTGGTGTTAAATTCATACTACATAGTACACATTCGTTGGAGGATGGGAATCCGTGTCGATAAGGATGTTAGCATTTGTAGTTGTGGAGTGGTCATACAACGTTTAAATGGTGTAACGACTTTCGTGTTCAATATTGATATTCTTGTTGGACCGGATCTTGTTTTCTAAGGTGTTATCATTGGAGCTATATATCTATGGCCACCTATGTGGTCTAATATGAGAGTCAAAAAGTTGTTTATTATTATTATTATTATTATAGTGATCAAATGTTCATCCGAGTGGGAAAAAGCTTCAGAATATGGACTTTCCATTTGATTGCAAATTTTATGTTTTATAAAACGGGTTAGAAATATAGCTCATAATGTAATTATGGTTAAACACAATATGTTGAGTAATCACTTAGGTTCTTTTACACATTATTTATATAGAGTTATATCATATGCAATATGGTAATTTAAGTATGTGGTCCTGAACCCAAATTAGAGTTTAAGTCATTAATGGGAGGGATCAATAAGTTTCTAAATAATAGACTAAGTCTCTTCTCATTTCCACAAAAATAAACTACTCACTGACCCCACCCCCCACCCTCCCCAAAAAAAAATAGTATAATAATCAAATGTTCGTCCAAGTGAGAGAATGTTAGAATAATTTCAAAATATGGGCTTCTCATTTGATTGAAAATTTTATATTTTATAAGACAGGTTAGATATATAGCTCATAATGATATTATGGTTAAACCAATATGTTAAGTGGTCACTTGGGCTCTTTTACACCTTAGTTATATAGGGTAATATCCTATAGTGGTAATTACATTAAACCAGACCTTTTCTTTTGCATTTTAAAAAATCAGGTTTATACTTTATTTAATCAAAAATCAGGTTTTAATTTCACAATTAATATTAATAATAATATTTTTAAATTAAATTAAATATATACCCACCCTACTACCTACCTCCCACAACTTTATATATAACCCACCCTACTACCTACCTCCCACAACTTTATATATAAAACCCTAACCAAACCCTAATTGATTTCAATTCATCATTTCATCTCTC
>CAIGRF010215036.1:22243-33086 GCA_903798235.1 Fraxinus ornus
TGGTGGAATTCATTTTTCCACCTATTTGGTGGGAAAATGAATTTCATGTTCTCGCCTTTTTTTCAGCAATGAAAATAAATTTCATAACCAATTGTAATTTTTTTTTTAGTTTAATGGACAATTTACATGTAAAACAAAGTCAAACAAATACTAAACTTTGATGAAAAAATATTTTTTTAGGGAAAAAAATTTTCGTTTTTTTTTTACTTTTTGGCAATGAAAACAAATTTTATAACTAATTGTGGAAAAAATAATCATGTAAAATAAAGCTAAACGAAAAAAAAATTTAAAAATTTTTCGAATAAAAAATTATACTAATCAAACACACTAATTACAATACCTTGCAAAATATTTTCTAGGAACATTTTTTTCCTATAAAACATTTTGGACCTTTAGATTTTATCAAGATGGCCCAGAACAACCCGTCACTTTCCTTGTGCTAAAAATTAATAATAATAAAAAAATACAAACCACTACTACTGCCAATAGAATCCACTGCAAATCCAAAACCGCTCTTTCGTATTTTCTACTCTCTCACTCTCTCTAAAAGGTTAAAAGGGTTATTTTTTATCTCTCTCTAAAAATCCCTCCCACAATGGCGTCCCCTCGCGAGGAGAGCGTGTACATGGCGAAGCTGGCAGAGCAGGCCGAGCGATATGAGGAGATGGTGGAATTCATGGAGAAGGTGGTGGCGGCCGCGGACGGCGGCGAGGAGCTGACTGTGGAGGAGCGCAACCTCCTGTCAGTGGCCTACAAGAACGTGATCGGTGCTCGCCGCGCATCATGGCGTATCATCTCCTCAATTGAGCAGAAGGAGGAGAGCCGCGGTAACGAGAGTCACGTGTCCGCGATAAAGGGGTATAGATCTAAGATCGAATCCGAGCTCTCGTCCATCTGCGATGGGATTTTGAAACTTCTCGACACAAAGCTCATAGGATCCGCATCAAACGGAGATTCTAAGGTGTTTTACTTGAAGATGAAAGGAGATTATCATCGCTACTTGGCGGAGTTTAAGACTGGATCCGAGCGGAAAGAAGCCGCCGAGAACACTCTCTCGGCTTACAAGTCGGCTCAGGTTAGGGTTTTGGTGTTGTCTTTTTTCGTTGGCAATGCATTATATTATTTCCAGTTTTTTTTTTTTTTTGTGATCTAGGGCAATCGTGGGGAAATATTTATTTTTATGGAGCATTGGAATTTACATTTTATTGTTCGTGCCTTTTGTTTGATGATTTGGAGATAAATAGCTAATATGTACCGTTGATTTCTATCGTTTGACTCGTTGAAGAGGAATTGTGCACACTATTTCTCTCTCTCGGTTTATGGAAAATTGTTGCCATACTTTTAGATAAAGTTGCGGAATTTAATTAATTTTGTTTTATTTGATTAATATTGTGCGATCTGAAGGCGATCGATTAGATGGATTGCAGCAAATATGTTCTCGTACAAATTGATGGGGATAAGATTTTGGGTTTGATTGCTTATTTTGTAACTTGGAGTATATTTTATACTCGTTAGTTTGCTTTGGTTCAAATGTGAACGACACTTTCCTGCAAATGCAGCAGAAAAAGGAAATTTTACTTGATTTTATTCCAATCTAAGTCATGTGTCGGATCTGCTATTTTTTATTCCTTATGACTACAGTAAGGTTATATTTTGTGTTCTTAAAGCAGGTCATTTTTGGTACTGAACCAATTAACTTGATGCTTATCATTTCAGATCATAAACCTTCATTTGTTGATTTGTATATTTTGTTACTGAGTGCAATTTTGGTCTTTGTATTTGTAGGACATTGCAAATACAGAGCTTGCCCCAACACATCCGATTCGGCTTGGGCTTGCTCTCAACTTCTCAGTGTTCTACTATGAGATACTAAATTCTCCTGATCGGGCTTGTAATCTTGCTAAGCAGGTCTGCTAGAAAATTAAACATGTCATCTGTTTTTTACCTCCCAAAAAAAGTACAGAGTACCTAGTTCTGAATCTTTTGTTGTTGACATCAACAAGATTTGAAAGAATTTTACATCTGGCTGGCTTGAGCCTTTTAATTCAGATGGTCCTTTTCAGTTGATAGGAATGTTATTCGTATGTATTAATGTTTGCTCATCATATTCTGGCCAGGCTTTTGATGAGGCAATTGCGGAGTTGGACACCCTTGGAGAAGAGTCGTACAAGGATAGCACTCTGATCATGCAGCTTCTCCGTGACAACCTAACTTTGTGGACTTCAGACATGCAGGTAAATTTTTTGTGTTTGTATTTTGTGGAGAGCTTTCCCCAGCAACTGCTGTTGTTTAAAGGAATTACTGGTTGATAATTATTATTGTTCTGGTTTGTAGGATGATGGTTCCGAGGAGATCAAGGAAGCACCAAAACAAGATGAATAGTAAAATTTTATTATTACGATTTGAGTGTTTTGTTAAGGTTTGCAGTAGTCTGTTTTTTCGAATTGAAAACGCTGCTTGTAGCCAGTATTCATCTCCATAATTTACTTCTTTTGGCGATTCAAAATTTTAGAACTTTCCTATTTCCATCTTTATTTTTTTTCTAAAAAAACTACTGTTAGTCTTTGTGCCAACTGTTTGTTTACAATTCATGGTTCTTATTTCTGGGAAAATAATTGATCAATATTTGCTTTGATGTGGTGCGTTTGTTCACCGTTAACATGCTTCATGTAAAATTCTTCACTAATTTGCTCAATTCTTAAATTCTAACTAATCTTTATTTGTTATCATACTTTTTTGATTCACTTTCTTGAGCTCATCAAGTGATTGGAATTAGCATTGTTTAGGTTATGAGTTATGACATACGCCCTAGAAGAATTGGTTACATGCTCACTTTCACATGCTTGAATGTCAAATGAGTTAAATAATCAAATGAGTTAAATAAAGGTTTGTGTTACACCAGACCCGTTTTTACAGCCACTTGAAATTTGGCTGGAATTATTACAACTCGTGCTAAAGAGTAGAGAGTCTTAATGATGGAAAAAAGTTGGCACCTTTGTACCTTTTTAGAAGCTTTACAGTTGTATATGTTTTGTATTGACTATTGAGAACTTGGAGCTTGTCAAATAACCGGTCGATTCTTAAATTTGCTCGATTCCTTGGTTTCTTTTTATCCTCTCCTTTTCTTGTGAACTTTGTGTTTATTGACTGTTGATGCTCATTCACGCTTCGGTTCAAATCGACCCCTAATTTTTATAGTTTCAAAATGGTTCGATCTAAAATTCCGTACCCATAGACTTGCTAAAATATGACCACAAAGTGGATAGACAGTAGATGTGGTTCTGCGCCATGAGCAGGGCAAAGCGGGCAAGATTTATACGCACCTGCAATTTATTTTTTGGGAAAATTACAGCAACGGTCTCTATCACCTTTTTTTTTAATTTTTTTTTCTTTCTCAGATTTAACATTAATTTTCACTTTCCAATCACAGTATCAAATCTTTAAAAAATATGCACTTGGGGTTCAAATGGATAGAAATCATCATTTGACCGTTACTTCACCAAGAACAATAGAATTTGATCAAATTAAAAATGGTAAAATAATAACTTGGAAAATTCCATTCCACCAGAACTATTCACTCATAGAAAAATTCTAGAAAAGAAAATTACCTAAAATACCAACCTACATAGAATTTGCAATCAAAGCCATTATAAAAATATATAAAACTTCAATTAAATCCCCAAAAAATTATAAACATAAAATTTAACCCAAAAATTATGGTATTAAATGAAAAGTCCTAAAACTCATAGGTTTAGCAAAGTTTATAAAGAATTAAGATATAAATTAACTTTCAGATTTTATATATCTATAATTAATAATAGATTAGATCTTTTGAAATTAAGAAAATATTTAGAATATACTAAAAATTAAAAAATTCCGCCGCCGTTGTGCACTCTCTATAAAAATGGTATTAGAGTCACGTAACGAATCTAAAATAATGATGAATATAATAGATGAATATAACAGAAGAATTTTTGAAAAAAATTGAAAAATATAAGAAACCAAGTTATCCTTATTTACCTAAAAATAGTACAAATGAAAGTTTTGAAAATGTACACAAAAGATTGAAAAATCTAGAATATAATATACAAATAGGAAATGATCTTTTAGATAAAAATCTTAAGGGAAAAGATATGATTATAATAGATCCACTTCAAGATTTCAGGATAACACGAAAAAATAAAAATAAATGGAAAAACCATGAGATAAAACAATATATGATTACAAATATTAAAGAATTAGAACAAAAATTCTTAAAATTTACTAGTGAAAAATATAATGAATATAAAAAATAGTTAGAAGAGTTAACTGGAAAAATGAAAAATACTAAGATGAATATTAATTAATCCATCATCTAGTCATATAAAAATATAATCTAGTAGTGAAGAAGAATATGAATATCATTATGGTACACCAATACCAAATAAGAATGATATTAATCAATATAGAAAAATCCAAAAAAGATACACTGGAAATATAAGAAAACAATCCATAAAAGAAATAAATCTAATGAAATCTTACAATGAACCAATCCACACAACAGGGATATGGTTAGATCTTGACTGTGTAGATAAAGATAAAGCTATTGAAACATGGATAAAAAGTACAGACTTAGTTATACAATTTAATAAATGAGAAACATATATAGCCTTTAGGTTTATAGAACATACATTCAAGGGAATTGTATCTGAATGTTGGAGAAAATTACCAGAAAATATAAAAAGAATGATAAAATATGGCTTAAATACAACTGAAGTATTAGATAATAAGAATACTTTAAATGAACAAAATGTACCAGAGATATTAAAAAAGTTTGAAAGAGCCATGAGAACAGAATTCTTAGGACATATGTTTAGAATTGATAAAGAAACTAGAAAACAAGAAGAATATAATGCATGAACTATAGCAATGGAAAATTTAAGGATATGTAATATGTGTGAATTAGATAGATATACATGTAAATTCGAAGAAATATATTATATACTAAATCAAGGAGACTATCAAGAGAATAAATCAATATTAAGGTCTTATTTTACAAAGTCATCATTCCCATGAGAAATTAAGTTACAAAAGAATATGAGAAAATATTACCTCTTGGAGAAGAAGAAGATGTGAATATGAATAGTCTTGGAAAGATTGAATTTACAAAAAGAATGATAAGCACATGATGTAGAGAAGTTTTAGAAAATAAGAAAGCATACAAGATAAGGAAAAACTCTTTGTGTTGCTACAAAGATGAAAGTCAAATTGAACAATTTGAATGTCATAAAAAGAAATATAAGCCATATAGGAAACATAAAAGAAAATTCAAAAGTTACAAGACGTTTAAGAAAAGAGGATTTAAACCACATAAAAAAATATTTTAAGAAAAGGAATTGGACTGGAAAGCCCAAACCAAAATATATCAAGAAATGTAGATGTTTCTTCTGCAATGAAGAAGGACACATTGCCCCTCAATATCATAAAAGGAAAGATAGACAAAATATAAAAACTCTTAGTATTTATGAAAAATTCCAAAATGATAGTGATATAGAACCAATTGAATATTTTGAAGATTTAAATAGTGAATGCTGTATCATTTATGAATTAAATACATCCTCATTAGAAGAAGATTCTGAAGAAATAGTATATATGAATCAAAAGATACAAAAAATAAACCAGGAAATAGAAGTAGAAACAATCGAGAAAGTTGAAGACTCAGTAGAGGGTACATACTAAGAAATAACCTTTGATGTCAAAAGATATAAAGAGATAACTAAGAAAATATTAGATTTACAAGAAAAAGACGTATTCCATCAAGGATTCTTAGGAATACTATCAAGAGTAAATAAAACAATTGTAAGTATGAACTACAAAGAAATATTTATCAACATAGAAGATACAATAGGAAAAACAAGAATTCCCAAAATCACAAAAGAAAGGGTAAGACAAAAATTAGCTAAAATTCCAGAAAATATAAGAAGTAAGTTGAAATGTATTAAAGTAGGAGGAGTTCAAATTATGGCAAAAGGATTTTTTAGAGAATGTATAAATATACTAATAGAGATATATTATATGGACAACAGAATTTTACAAGATCCTATAAACGCTCTCTTAGGAACTGTTGTAGGAAATTTAGTCTACCAGAAGATAATATTCACAGTAAAACCAAACTATGTGGTATCACTAATTGATGAAAATATTGACCAAAGTTTCAATCTATATTATAGAATTGGAAACTTAAAAATGTTGCGAAAAAGCAAGGCTATTAGTGTTAGCATAAAATCAATCTTTGCTTTTAGCACTAGCCATCACAATAATTTAAGGAAAATAACTGATAATATTATCATACATAAAGACTTTGAAGAATTAGCTGAATATATACCTCCCAGAAAATATTAAGAACATGAAGTTACCATACTAGAACAAATAATGCTTGATTTTCACAAGCAAGCAAGAGAAATCAATTCTGAAGGAAAATTGATAATAAGAAATAGTGTTAGTCTAGAAGGAGCTAATCGTATTGCAAGATTCTCATCCAGACAAGGAACTAAGATAAGCCAACTTAGAAAATTAAGTAAACCCGAACCATCAAGTTCTCAATATTATATCAAAACAAGATATATTAACCAAGAAGGATATAAGAATAATCTTCTTGTCCTTATAGATATTAGAGCAGATAAAAGCCATGTAAATGCTAAATTTGTTAATCATCTAATAGACTTTGAATTACCAGAACCATATATATTCAAAGATTATTTGAGAAATAATCTTAAACTAAGAAAATATGTGAAATTCCCTCTTATATTTGTATGAGAAGATCAAAAAGAATATACTAAATAAATAATTCTATATAAAGATGAATTATATGGAATCAATCGTTCACATATACTTTTAGGAATGAACTTTCTTGAGAAATTTAATCTTTATAAAATTTGTCAAGGATATTTGAAAATAACAGTTGATGATAACCCAATAATCATACCAAGAATAAATAAAAATATGAAATCATTGCTATCATGGAAAGAGTAATAAGTACTAATCCCATAAGTCCATATATTGAAGTTATACTCAATATAAAAAGTTATTGCAGAATTAAATTTCATGCTTATTTAGATACATGAAGTACAATAAGCTTATACTTACCAAATGTACTACCATCTTAATACTGGAAATATAATTCAAAGAAAGTTATCACCGCTACAACAACAGGTGGAAACAATGTAATATACAACAAATATGCTACACAAGTACCTTTTTTAATATCTTTTAGATAAGTATTTGTTCATACAATATTTATGTCAACCACAATTAGATGTGATATTTTATTAGGACAAAATTTCCTACTAAAATATGCACCATTTACACAACATATTGATAGATACATGTTCACAGCTCCTTGTGCACATAAAATATTTACACCAAAAATAACTAAAGCTGTCAGTATAGCATACAAAGAAATCAATCATCAGAGCTCCTCAACTCAGCGTGGTGGATGTTGGAGTACAGAAAAATTTAAACCAATTACAGTTCTAAAAATGAAAACAGAAGATAAGTTAGAAAAATTGAAGAAAGAAATTTCTGAAACCTATTCTGAAAATTCATTAGAAAAATGGAACACAGACAAGGTAAAGCGAAGATACTAATCAATGTAGACACTATAGTTAGGGTCAGACCAATGAAATATAGTATTGAAAACCAAAAAGAATTCAAGAACAAAATTAAAGAACTACTAGAAGCCAAATTGATTAGGCCTAGTAAAAGCCCACACAACAGCCCAGCCTTTATGGTTAGAAAACATAGCGAGATAAAAAGAGGAAAAGTCAGAATGGTGATAAACCATAAGAAGCTAAATGAAGTTACCAAGTTTGATGGATATTACTTCCCCAATAAGGATACCCTTATTAAACAAGTACAAAATAAAAAGATATTTTCAAAATTCGATTGCAAGTCAGGTTTTTGGCAAATCGTACTTACAGAAGAAAGTAAACCACTAACTGCATTTAGTATCTCTAGTCCTTTAGGACAATATGAATGGAATGTAATGCCATTTGGGTTGAAAAATGCACCACAAATATTTCAAAGAAAAATGGATGAGGTAATCAAACCAATCACTCATTTCTACATTGTTTATGTAGATGGTTTACTTATTCATTCAAATGATATAAATGAATATATTGAGCATTTTGAGAAATTTTGTTATATTATGAAAAAACATGGTATTACACTTTCTCAAAAGAAAGTCGAGATAGCTAAAACAGAGATAGAATTCTTGGGATTATTCATAAAAGATAGAGAATTGCAATTGCAATCTCATATTGGCGAAAAATTTCAAGAATTTCCTGAAAAAATCAAAGACAAAAAATAATTACAAAGTTTCCTTAGTATATTAAATTATGCCGAAAGATTCATTAAAAATTGTGCCAAATTAAAAAATTATTTTCTTCCAAAGTTAAGAAAGAATGTAATTTGGTCTTGGGAAGAACAAGATTGTGAAAATATTAGGAAGGTAAAAGAGAAATTAATGATTTTGCCTAAACTTGTAATTCTACAAGAAGAAGATTTCTTTATCCTTGAAATTGATGCTTCAAATAACTACTGTGGTGCAGTATTAAAGGTTAAAAAAAATCATAAAGAATATAAATGTGAAAAGAATTGTTCTTGTCCTGAGATACTTGCAGGATATACATTAGGAATATTCAAGGAAGTTGAAACAAGATATGAGATGAACAGAAAAGAACTCATTGCTGTAAAGCGAGGAGTACAAAAATATGAAGATTATTTATTGTCAAAGAAGTTCTTAATCAGAACTAATAACACTCAAGTTAAAGCATTTTTGAAAAATAATTTTGATCCATCTATTGCCAACAGATATATTATCAGGATTCAAATTTGGTTATCTTATTTCAAATTTGATAATGAATATATAAAAGGCAAAGCTAACTTTCTTCCTGATTATCTTAGCAGGGATGAAGCTAGAACAATTGAGGACGAAAGTCCAAATTCTTGAGATAAAAGTTTCTTACTTGGAAACACAAATTCAAAATATACAAGATAGCATACAAGATAGCATTCGAGACAAAAATATAACCCTTGAGGCAGAAGTAACTTGTACCAAGTCTAGTATCCATTCACATGGACTTGTGAATACTAGCATTTTCCCGAGGATAAAGGGAAAGAAGAGAAGGTAATAGGAACCCCTTCACAGGGAATACTCAAACCTATTAATTCCCATTAGGGAAGTCACTCAAAATATCAAGAATAGTGAAGGTAACTCTTCATCGAGCCAAAATTTACCTAAGCTAACTATTGAAAATATTGATCCAAAAGAAATTGTCAAAATATGCCATGGAGTAAAGCTTCCCAAAAAGGATAACTATGAAGAAGTGATATTCTTTATTGTTATTTTTAACATCTTATCCGATTGGTACCTTGAAATAGGAAAGTGGATGAAAACTATCCACTATGGAAAATACAACAAGATAAATTTTTATCCAGGAGCACTAGTTAACTGGGTAAGAAATTATTTTGAAGTGGGAAATATATTATGTATATATCCTAGCAAATACCTCAGAGAGATAAAAAGATATATTGAAATTGTCAAAAGTACAAATATATACATCAGATTCCACTCAACACCTATGGAATGGGATTCTGTCCTTAAATATATACAGCCATCGTTGCATGTTATAAAAATGGGACTTACAAATCACAATTTTTTATCAACTAGTCAAAAATTTGTTAAAAATGATTATCAAGATATTATTAATACGATGCCCTACAGAAGAGTAAAAGGGTATAGGGAAATATTTGAACATGTAACTAAAATAATTATTGAGAAAGAAAAAATATGGATCTATCCCTCTGAAGAATACATAATTTATCCCAAATGCGAAGATCCCTACAAAGGATGAAGATATGTATTTTCTTGACAATTTACTATCTACTATAATCTCAAATCAAATTAATGAATCAGAAGATATATCCAAAGAATTGTGCAAGATACTCTGGGATTACAGTGATCAACATTGTGAACACTGTGTTGTAGAAGATATGAGCCAAGAAGCATCTCTCAACAGTGAGGAATTCCCTGCGGAATTCTTTGATTCGAGGATGGAAAAAGTAGTGGAGCCGAGAATAGTGACCACTTATCACTATTTTAATAAAGTACTTTATTAAAGAAAAATTGTGGTAACTAAAAGATAGAAGATAATGATCTTTCACCTACTGGTAAATTATATGTCACGATCCAACTCAAAAGATAAAGCCACCTAACACTACCCAACAAAAGGAAGTGGAAGACGAGAGATAATGGAAGGGCACCTGTGAAGATAAGAGACTAAAGGACAGAAGATAGTTGGAGACATCTTGAAGATAAAGATTCCGCAATACCTCTATAAAAGGGGGAGGAGTTTGCAAAAGAGGGCATCTCGAATCCACCTGGAGAAAATACATCTCAAAGGAAAACTTCTTTGTAATCTGTATACACCACTTGTATTCAGAAAAATATTACCTACTTTTTAAAGATAGTAAAGCTTGTAATAAGGTAATCACTTATGGAGTTCTAAACTTCATAAGGTAAGTACCAAAGGTATGTAAATATAACATGTAAGCATGTACTATTTCAATCTATGAATATTAAGATGAAGTTTGTTCTGTTCAACAAAACTTTCATAAAAGGATTTCGTTAAGTTTCTCATGATTCCTCGGCAGTACAAACAGATAATTTAAAAGATTTTCAGAACATTGTTTTGAATGGATGTTAGTCATGCCAAAGTACCCATCTTTGATGAATGTTTTAGGGGAAACAGATAGTTTTCTAACAAAATTGTAGCACCTTGTGAGTGAGTTATCTTTTAAAATT
>CAIGRF010215178.1:0-16220 GCA_903798235.1 Fraxinus ornus
TTAATTATAAGATAAGAAAAATTATGTTATAATTAAAAATTACTTACAAGTAAAAAATACTTTCATTTAAAAAAAAAAATTGTTTATAAAATAAAAATACTATTAATAACACAAAAATTCACTAATAAAATATAAACCGAGACGCCGAAACTCCCAAGCAAGCCCTAAAGGTCAGTGTACAGACCACGTGAAAATATAACAATTATAATAGAGAGAAAGAGTTGTGTTGCCCATCTCAAGCATGCATTATGATCAATGCTTATTTGGTTACAATGATAATTATAAACTTTAAATCATATAACATAATCCACGAAAGTGATACACAAGATAAGGATTACAGTAAAATTTGCAACCATTAACCTTCAGTACAAAAGTGGGATAATATGTGCTAGCAAGGATTCCTTTTCCTCCTAATGCTTCCCATTGAATTATAGAAGTTAATTTCATAACTATCTAAAATAACAGATAAAAAATGGTGGCAGCAATACTTACACGGGTACATTGTAGGTAAATGGAATAAGTGTATTGGATGGAAATCCAGAAATAGGCTGTGCGAATGGTAGAACAGGAACAGCATAGAGGCCAGGCCCACGATTCATCTGTTCCTGGTCCTGCTGAGAAAATAACTGAGGAACAAGTCCAGGGTACATGAATGGGAACATCTGAGCGTCACCATTTGCTGATTGTAAGCCACGTAATGCTGTTACCTGTAGAAACAAATGCAAGGAATTAGCTCAAAACAATTGAAATCAGGAAACTGGTCCGTTGACATACTACAGGAATTTATATGCATTCATGGAACACTTGCCAGTTGCCACAATAGGTGATTTCCACAAGTATCAATAATAGCACTTATAAACACGGAAAAGACATTAAACTTGCATGATTGTGAATGTCTATCCTTTCCCTTATTTACCATTCTCATATTCAAAATAAGCCTAAACAGATTCCGAAATCTATTTTCAGATCATTTTTCTAAACGTGTTGTATCTGTTATTAAAGCCAAATGGGACTGGCTGGTTCACTGTGAAAACCAGTCACCAGCAACATATTTAGGAAGCCAATTCGGGTGGTTTAATTGGATACCCGTCCAAAAACAGTCCAACACCAGCGGATTTTTAAATAAAACATTTTTTTTATTTTTTATTTTTTTCTGGAAAGCTTCATTAGGAATCTAGATTGCTGTGCGCAAGATTCAAAGATGAGACCTTGAAGCTAATGAGCAGCCTTGTTTTGAGCGAGCCATATTTCCTTCAATGTTATATAGATACCTAATAATTAACTTATTATTTACTAATTTAGTAATCTGTGACGAATTGGTTTGCAAATTAGACTTTTAATTTTGTTAATTTATTTTCTTATTGATTTTCAAATGGTTCTTGGTTCATTTGGAACAAATTTTAATTTTTATAATCTTTGGAACTTGAGGCTTATGGCCACGCCTCACCTCAAAGAGGTAAAACGCCTCATTACCCAATTGAGAATTATCTTATTCATGATGTTTTTATTTAGATAGATGTTTTTTAGACTTCCGATCTCTTGAACCATGCCCTGGATCAAAAACTGGGCCAAATCTAATAAAAGTTGTATGGATGATACCAAGTTACCAACTACGAGTGTCCAATCCTTCAAATTGAAATAAAGACGCCATTAACTTGGAGAAATTCAAGATTTGAGACTGCATAAAATAGACCGTGGGATTTGAAAACAAATCCTTTACAAAGCATCTTCTTTCATGCACAAGAAGGATTCCACTATAATAGATATTTTCTTCATGCTATATAGTTTAACAACTACAAAAACCAGAGCAAATCTTCCAAGAACTCACTTCTGTGATATGATAAAGTTATAAAAAGTCTTTCCGCATGTGCCTTCAAAACAAGGCAATGCACGAAAGCCATTTCTATTAACAGTTGATCTTTAATGTCATCCTTAGAGAAATTAATGAATATACGTAATTTGGCACTTCCCCTTCATAAAACAACTTCAAGTTGCACAAAATCAGAATTTGGAAAAACCAACACATCCTCCCAGAGCAGAAAACTTTCACATCCTTTTCCTCGTGATATAAGTATACCCCACAATGATCAACAAAGAAAAATTAAAATTCTTAAAAAGATGAGATCAATTCAGATGCACTTTTATTTATTATAAACAGAAGATGGAATTCTAGCAACCCGCACAACACTAGTTCCTCCACTCTATTCTACAGAAGGAAACGTTCAACAGAACAAAGCAATAATAGAACAATATATTTCAATAGTACTAAACAATGTTACATATCAACAATGGTCATCATAGAGCATAATTGAAGCAAATCAATTTCGTCAAGCCCTTATTCATGGAAAGATTGCTAGAAGACTATCAAAATTCAATCAATTCAAAAATCCAACAAAACCATATTTTCTTAAATTTCACAAATAACAAAGACATGAATAAAACCATCCATCGTATAATACCTAGAACACCAGAATGCATATTTATTGAGAAATTAACATCAAATACCAACCAAGCTAAAAACTTCCCACGTCCACAACCCAATTAAATTTTTCTTCATTATATAATAGTTTGAAGACATCACAAACTCACACACACAAAAAAAAAAAGAAATCTCAACTATCAAAATTAAAACCTAAACTATTACATGTGACTTTTATGTAAACATTTACTCCGATCCAACAAAGGAAAAAAAATCTATTTCAAAGGCAACACGATACATCCATCTGATGCACACTCTTTTATAAATGTAGAAATACATAAAAAGAACTATAATTAAATAGCATTTCGATTCTTATTGAGAGAAAAAACGAAGGAAAAGGGGACACCAACCTGCGTTTGCTTATTGAGAGAGTCTACTTCTTCAGAAGATTTATTATGACCAGAAGAAGTAGAGCTCGAGGCCAGGATTTCGGGCAATTCCGCCATCTGTGATTCTTCGTCTCGGGCTCTGCAGATGCAATGGACTTTATTTATTTAATTTTTATCTATTTATTTGCTTAAATATGTATTTTCTTTGTTTTCCATTTTGGACGTGTCAATATCTGTCCTGCCCAATAATATCTAGCCACGAAAGCAAATTTAGTGTTCAAAGGACAAACTATGGTGGAATTACATGTTGGAATCTTGCCGTTCAAAATCAAATAAGTACATGAAGGATGAAATAAGAAAAAACAAAAAGCAAAACGTGCTCTAAATGATCTATGCGATCGCATAAGCCATTTAGGCTTGCGGTCGCATAGAAGGCGATAGAGAATTTAAAGACAGCCAATGTTATAACTATACGATCACACAGTTATAGCCTATGCGGTCACATAGTTATAAAAATATTATCGTTGGCTGCGTTTTTCGAAAAATCATGCTATATGTACGATTATGGTTGATAACTTTTGTTTACAATCATGAGTTGGCAAAATCTACACCGTCCCTTTTAAAAACAATTTTTAGATAAACCAAACAAATATTGACAACACAATGATTGTCAACAAAAGTTGTCAACAATCATTGTACAAATAGCATTATTTTTTTTCGAATTTCTGGTGGTTGTTTGATGAAGTGTTGCACATTTTGATTTGAGCTTGAAACCACTTCGTGAATGATAGTCGATACTTATATATATTCATTGTGCACATCAAATTGAACAATGATAAATCATCCATTTTTTGAGAGAAATTTTGTCCATTTTATATAATCAAAATTTTCTTTTTTCAGTTGTTCTATTGAAGATTCACTCTACTTTTGACGATCTTTATTAGGCTTGTTTAATCCTACAAATTATTTGTCATTAAATCCTTAAAAGCATCATAGAGGGGGTAAATATCGTTTGATGACAACGATTTTATCTTCGTGTTCAAGCCTTTTTTGGACTTATATTCATCATTTTCTTCTTCTTTGTAGGGGTGTAAGCGGTCCGATTTTACCGGTATTTGACAAATTTTCAAACCAAACAGTTTAAACAGGTTTGAGAAAAACTCAAACATAAACCAAACTATTTTGAACGGTTTGAAAAAAACTCAAACCTAAACCTAACGGTTTGGTCCGGTTTTAAACCGCCAATTTCGCCGTTTATTTTTTTGTCCGTCTACTTTTATGACATTAATTCATTGAATTCAATATATATTTATATCTTACTAGCAATAAATCTAAAACAAACTAAATATATCTACTACAAATTTAAATACCAACTAAATCAAAGTGAAATCACAATAAACTAAAATATAGTTTTTTGTTTGTCATTTTAGGCTAAGACGTTACGATAATATTACAATACAAGTCTACTAAATAAATATAAAGCCCAAAAAATATAATAATGTTCAACAAGACCTCGTGATCATCATATCTGAAAAACAAAACTACTGATTAGACAAAAAGAATAACCAACCATAATAATAAATCAATTGTTTATAATATCTAAACATAACAATTNAAACATCAAGTGTTGTCACACATGATTCATAGTCTCAATTGTCAAACAAATGCATTCGTTACATCATCATAATATTGGATACTAGATAGATAATAAAATCCTTAAAAATATGGTAATAGAAAATATAAACCACCTGCCACAACTTTTATTGAATCGTCAAATGCTTCCATTTGATCTAAATATTGGCGCAGCACTATAGGTTTATTAATTCGTAACAAATTCTTTCCGCATATACAAGTCTCAACCATCTTTGCACATAATAAACTTCTAAAGGAATCAAGTATCCGACCTCCAGTTGAGAATGGAGACTCAGAAGCAACAGTAGAAATTTGAATTCTAAAGAGGAAAATGATTTTTGATAAATTAGATTAGTCTTAAGATTATTAGATATAAATTAGGATTATTTGGTAATAATAATATATATGTAATATAAAATTATAAATTGACAAAAATACACACAAATGGCAAAACTATTGAATTTCACATATTTGGATGAATTTTCAAAAAAAATCATTATTTTAATTTTTTAATTTTATATATTTTTTCACCAGTCCAATTTTGTTTTAAACCACAATTAAAATTCTCAAACCTAAACCAAACCGTTTTTGACCGGTTTGATTTGGTTCAAAATCATTTATTGACGGGTTCACGTGACGCCAAACCGACGATTTCTAAATTGCGGTTTCAATTCGATTTTTCGATTTGACGGTTTTCGCATACAGTCCTACTTCTTTGTTTCTTCTCCATTGCTGTATTTTTTATTTTCATAACATTACATACTTGTATTAGCTCACGAGATGGCAAATAGTCGAAATGTTGAGTGTGCCTTTTGTGCCCCAAAAAAAAAAAGATAATATTGTTCTGAATGTTTCTATTTTGACTAATATTGTAGCGCTATTACAAGAGGTGAACGCTCGTTTTTAGATATGACAACAGAGAGGCTTGTAATATTGTCTTTTATGCTATCATTTACTCGTCAAAAACTATTTGTGTTATTTGATAAGACAAAATTGAATGTTAGCTTGATGAGATGAGGTTATACACTTTGAATTGAAATATGAGTCACTTGCAACCAGTGTTTAAAAGGTGTTCACGGCAAGTAGAAAAAATACAAACTTAGAAGGTTTCAATAAAAATTGAAAAGTTATCTAGTATAGAGACATCAATTATCATGAATGATCTCACTCTCAATTTACATAACAAATCTACATGCCATAGTGACGTTCAAAACAAAGCCAAAACATGAATACCGAAGTACTCTATTCAATATTTTATGATAATTTATTTAAATTAATACAAAATTCTGAACACTGAAATTAATCACTTTAAAAAAAAAAAAACAAAAAATCAAACGCTATGTTTCACATGATCTATAGGCATCCTCTTAGACTCTTGGCAACTCCACAGGGAAATAAGTACATGAAATTCTCTAAGTACAAATAATAATAATTTACGCATTCTAAATATTCCGTAAGGCACAAAAAAATAGAACCAACACAACATCGACAATATCTAAGAAAAGAATCACTCCAATTAACCGTTCAGCTTATTTAACATTATAACTTAAAAAAGATTACATTTGTAGATTGTAGCAACACAGCAGTAAGATTAAAGATTTTCTTCCCTAAGTTATAATGGATGTCGAATCCTTGCCGGAAACCAAACCAATTTAACATTACTAGGATCCCAATGTACAAACAATTGATTTTCAGCCGCCTTCTCTTAAAAAACTCTGTCTTTCACCTTGTCTGTCCGTTCTTTAGATATCTACAATGGTGACGACCCTGCAAAAATCCCAACAAAAAGAAAATTTTAGAGTATCGTATGCTTGCAGCAGACAGAAAATACAACTTCATTCCCATGATGAACAAATGTTGTGTGACAAATATAAAGATCTTTTACAGAAACAGGACATAGTTGTGAAGGACCTTATCAGTATTTAAAGTCACAGTGCCATGAGATATTTCCTTGTTCTAGTGTTCTAGCTAATGCAAAAAATCCGGAAGTAATACATTAACTTACCCCAGTGACCAGTGTTTATAAAGAGAGGTCCTTCATCCTTCCTCCTCAGAGGTAGGTGCGCTTCCCACATTGTTCACATTCCCATGATATTTTACCTCCACTTCCATCACTGGAATTGGATGAATGGGTGAAGCGCCTGCAATAAACGAATAGATACATTAATTTCATATGCATGAGTTTGGTAGCTCGCAAGGCTCATAACCTTGAGGTCACGGGGTCAAATCCTGTTTCCGCAAGGTGTGGATAAATGGAAGAATGAGAGAAAGAGAGGGAGAGAATATCAATGATATCCTCGCATGAATTGCTAAGGATCCAATAAGTCCCACACTGATTCCCTCATATGTGTCAATTGGAAAATACATATTTTTCATATTTTATTGCCTTGGACCTCTTGTTTGCTTTTTTTTATGAGTAATTCTAAATATTGTAAAACCTGAATTCCTAAAATCCATTTCACAAAGGGAGCCGCCATTTACATCCACGATTGTTATATATTCATCCCACTTTATATCTATCCCTATTAAAATATTAAAATTTAAAAATTATTATTTTCATCCACGTCACATTCCAATATTATCCTTATTAAATTCATTCATTTAAACACTAGATTCACAGAAAATTTATATATTCATCCCACTCTAAATACATTCCTAATATAATTGCAAAATTTTAAAAAATCATTATATTCATCTCCATAACTCCATTACATATAAGATCAACCTTCTCACAATTCAATATAGACCAAATGTTATAAAATAAATGGAAAATTGCAGCAGCGGTCCCTAACATTTTCGATTTTTGCAAACTTTACCCTAAACTTCAATTTGTGTCGGTGAAAGTTTCTAACCATTCATAAATATGCAAATGGTCCAACTTAATGGAAACCATCCATTTGACCGTTAGTTGACAAAAAAATTAAAATTTAATCAATTTTGACCAAATTAAAAAGGGCAAAATGATATTTTAACTTTCCTCACATTAAATAAGTTTAAAAAATTAGATTAAAAAACAAAAAATAAAAAAAAACGTGGGCACCATCGCCCCACCCCACCAAATCTAATCAAAACGTCAACGATGGCCGGCCATCGACCGCCAGCCACCACACCATCCCACAAAATCAAAACCAGAAATCAAATCAAAATCACTCCTCCGTCCATCGATCACCGGCTACCAGAAATTGAAGAAACTAGAACCTCGTTCATCAAAACTCACTCTTCCAAAATCAAAATCAAAACCAAAAAGCAAATCAAACTCACTTTCACATCCCACGAAAACAATTGGAGGTTGTCCTGTGGTGTGGGTTCGAACAGAAATTGGAACCTCGTTTTGTACTTGGAGTTAGGTAGAATTTGAAGCCAAAATTGGAGCAATTTGTGACACAATTGGATCAATTGAAGGTATACCCATCATCATTTGGTGTTGCTGAGGGATTGTGGGTTGCCAATTTGGTGGAAAAAGAGCTCCAGATTCGTCAATTGGAAGAGCCGGAATTTCCTCCGTTCGCGTGCGATTTAGGGCCGAATTTAAGGTCCAAATTAGGTCGATTGGACATCAATTAGAGTAAGTGAGCACACACCAGTGGTCGTATGATGCTGCTGATGATTTGTGTGATGCCATTTTGTGGAAAATCATTCCCAAACTCGTTATTTGAAGGAGACGAAACTGAGTACTCACAGGAGACGTCGGCTTTTGTTGTTGGACCGCACTATTCTCATGGTTTTAAAGACTAATTTTGACTCTATATGATGTTTGTCCAATTGTTTGTTTGGGCTAGTGTGGCGGCGATGGTCAGCCTCGGCCGATGGTTTTGATTTGATGGGGGTAGGTGGGGAAGATGATGATGTCCTCGTTTTCTTTTATTTTTCATTTTCTAATTTAATTTTTTTAACTTATTTAATGTGAGGAAATTGCAAAGTACCATTTTGCCCTTTTTTATTTGGTTAAAATTAATCAAATTTTGACTTTTTTGATCAACTAACGCTCAAATGAATAGTTTCCATCCAGTTGGACTCCAAGTGCATATTTATGAAAGGTCAGGGACTTTCACTGGCACAAATTGAAGGTTACGTAAAGTCTGCAAAAATCGAAAAGATTAGGGATCGCTACTGCAATTTTCCCTAAAATAAAACGAGATTCTATAAACCATAAACCCCTATAATCACCGTCACCCTCAATGTGTCATAAACTCTATTATTTTATTGAAATTGAACATAATAATTTCAAAGGACTCCGCATTTATTCCATTAAAAGGGAAAAAAATTTAGAAAAAATTAATAATGATAATAATAAATTAAAAAAATTGGCATTTTGCCGACCATCATAAAAACATGACAAAGAGGCAATTCTCTACAAAAGTGAACAGTCAAGTTGACATTTACACAAAACAATAATGATGTTGATTGCTTTAGTGTCATACACAAATCATGTCTTGCTTAATAAAAATAGATAACCTCCCGATTACAAGAGCAAATGGAACTTCAATTGAGTGCCATGTTCAGAAGCACCATCGATTAAAGTGTGAGGAAAAATCTGAAATGGTTTCTCACTTCTAAATCCATTTGACTTCCTGATTATGCTAGGTTAATTCAAGATATTGGATTAAAAATGTGGTCTAGACTAATTTATTTAGAGTTGTAAATGATTACAACCAGGCTAAGCCAGAGTTTTTCATTTTCAACAATTCATTCTGACCGTAACACTGAAGAGATGTAATATAAATGGTAAATAATATCTCTTCCATTGTTGTTTTGATCTCAGATGATGAGAATATTTTATGATTATTAGGATTTTAGACACAAATTCTTAAAAAATATAAAAAGGTCCAAAAAAATTTAAAGAAAATAAATATTAGTGAATGAATTTAGAATGATATTTTTTTATTTAATTTTATATATGTATATTTAAGTAAAGTTACATAAAATTAAAAATATAATGTAATTGTCTTTTTAAAAGTGAATATATACATATAAACAGTGGATGCAAATAGCGGCTCCCTTTCACAAAACGGTGGCTTGGTTTTGTCACAATTATTCTTCTGTATCCACCACTTGTTCAATTTAGTAATCACATTTTATATATTCAAAATAAATTATAGATTTATATATTTAAGTGCATATTATAAGTATTTAGAAGATTATAAAGACTACAAGTATAATGCGTAATGAGCAGAAGGGTAAGCTAACTTTTAAAACGATAGTTTCTAAATATATTTTTTATAGTAGGTTCTACGCTGCTCTAAGATAAAGTACATAATATTCAATAAGTTTGAGGAGGTGGTTTTTTCAACATGCATGTAAATAACATGCCAAAATTCGTTTTGAACTCCTAAAAAACATATACAAGTATATAAGTAAACTTTCTGAAGCAGGAATCATGTGAATTTGATTTTATAAACCTATTAATTGCCCCAAATTACATAAACCACTCCATTACAGTTAGCAAATACCTGCGAATTTGGAGTGATTCCAAAACCGAAAGTAGGAAAAAAAAGTTATATCAAAACCAATATGGTGGAAGCATATAATCACTTATTGTGAACAACGTATCTCAAACCGACACACAAGTGAACAAGTAGATACACAGGGTGCTTGAGTAAATATGTCGAAGGAACTCAACAAAATCATGGTTTAAAAAACTATTTGAGGTACGCCTCGAATCCCGCCCCACATGAAGCTACCACAAAATGCCTCAAAACCCACACCTTAAATGTCATTGGTGAGGCTTACGCCTCAAGCTTGAGCTTCAAGCCAAGCAAGGTGTTTGGTCATTGCCTGTTTGCCTTGCATATTTAAAACGGTAAATTATTGGTCTTAGCTTCTGGAGTTATTTTCTTTATAACCTAAAATGTTTAACATGGTCTTTTATTTTATTATTTATACCTATATGAAGGAAAATGGAAAGGAGAAAATATCATTGCAATTGGAGGATGATGACAAAAAATGAAAGAAATTTATAATGAGGCTGATGATAACACTGTTAATGATTCTCTTAAAGAACATATTAATAGTGATAATATAAGAAATTTTTGTATTGTCTCCAGTTTTAGTAATAGATTATAATTTTATTATGCGATTACTAATTTGAGAACTTATTATTTTTTAGAAGTTATATGTTTGATTGCAAGTTAGACTTTTAATTTTGCTAGTTAGTTTATTATTGAGTGTTTTGATAGGTCTATGGTATATAATGAGCATAGTTTTGTATTTTTATATTCTTCTGAATTCATACATTGTTCTACCTTGAGGCTTACACCTCAAAATGCCTCGACACTTGCGCCTCGCCTCGATACTCGATCAAGCCTTTTTAAATATTGGGAAAAATAAGCCCATAATTCGGGAGAAGGGCGCTCTCTGCTGTCTTTTGATTAGGAAAGTGACACATACTAGTGGTAGCGAATGCTTCTTCAGAACATAGATTCCGTTAAGTGGTATAGAGGCTAACACTTGCCTGGTACTAGAAGGTCGGAAGGAGATGCATTAGTTTCTTTAAATGAAAATATCTCTAACTACGACTCAAAATTAGGGAAGAAATTTTCGAAAGGGACACTACCTTGAGAATCAAAAATTATAACGTTTTCAAGAATGGCCCCGAAGAATAGGAAAATGAACGTCAAAGGAATAGAAAAATACATATCGTACTAAGCTTCTCCTTCATATCATCATCACCATAAACCTACTTTCCAGATGGGCTTATTGGCATGAGCAATTCAATTCTCATAGGTTCTGATTTATATATCCCACACTTGTTGTGATCCTGTTATGTCACAAGTGTGTGGTGGGATCAAGTGCCGATTACATATGACCCGGATTCAGTTTCCTTTTTCAGTTACATTCACGATGTAATTAGTGATGCTATCAACGGCTTGATTAATATAATATTAACCTTTTCACAATTCAATAATGAATTGTATAGACCAAATTATTAGATGGGATTCCACATTTTCGTTACTTCTCTCAAATTCCTGGAAGACATAAAAGGAAGCAACTATTGTATACACATAATTACCCATCTTCACCACTGAACTTACATTAATGTCATCTCATTGATATTTACCGTGATCATCATTCTTAGTTTTGATTACTATTTTGCATATAGCATCATGTTTAATAGCAAGCAAAACGACAACAGATTGTATGTAATTTTGCATTTTCTTCAAAATTAAAGACATAAGAAACAAGTTAATTTCCCTCAACAACCAATACGGAAAACTCTTACACCCAGTTATATTATTTTTCCTTCGAAAATGCTAAAGCATTCCCATAATTATCAAAATTAGTCGTTCTTTATCCCATGTTTTCAAATTGCCCACTCACAATGAAAAAGTAATAAAAAATCCTTAAAAAATTAACCTTCAATGCACCAATTTCACTACAAACAACAAATTTTTTAAAATGAAATTCCCAGATTCACCATTTATCCAGCATTTTAGGTCTAAAATACAGAGAAATCAAAATTACTTATTTACTTAATTACCTAATTTCACTTCAAATTTATAATCAATCATTTTATAGCTTCGATTAAGAGGTCAATGATCAACTCCACCAATTTCATTCAAACAATAAATATCTGCATAATGCATTACCTTCAATAAAATAAGTCGAAGAAGGCCACCCACGCGCAGAACTAAACGACATCGTTTCATCCTTCGTCAAGAAATTTGACTGCTTTACCCTATTCGGCACGCCCTCCATGGCCATATTCCCAACCACCTCAATTAAACCTTGCGGGTGGCGCATGATTCCATTTCTGTTGGGCGGTGGAACCCAGTAAGAATAACCGGGTAAAAACGGAAGCCAATCGGGCGCAGAACGGCGTACGACGATTCTGTGAATGGCCTCCTCTAATCTCTTAATTCCGGCGCTTATGACCTCGGCGGCGGCCTCGTGTGAAGAGGATTGGTCCACCTCCACCTCCACCTCAATAAATTCTACCTCAGTTTTACCGGATTGGTCGGAGAAATGGCGGTGGGTGATTAGGGCCCGAGGGGCAGCGCCGGGGTGAAAATTGGCGCGTCTCAGGGCCTGGGAGAGGATTCGCGCCATCGCCATTGGAAAACTAAAATTGTATTATAGAGGTTAAAAAATATAGGTTTTGGGAACGGTGGTGAATGAGTGGGTCTAAAAATGAAACTGGCAATATAAAAAGGTTTGGGGTGCTTGAATTGCAAGTTTGCAAGTCAAAAGGGGTTGCTAACCATTAAAAAATGAAAAGATAGGTAGATATTGAATTTTAATATAAATAGTACAAAAAAAATAAAAAAGTGAGAAGATACTACCAAATCAAGGGATAAAAAATATTTGATGGGTTTTTAATTAAATTTATTAAATTATTTTAAAATAGGAATTTATTTTGGTTTGTTAATATATCGGTGGTTGCATTAACAAAACATACAAATTTCATAAGAAGAAAAATAGGGTACAAAACGATAAAATTATGCATTCCTAAAGACTAAAAGACAAATCTGCTACGTGAATAGGGTTAGGGTTTTTTACAAGGAGGACACGTGTTGTTATTTCGTTCGACGGTTAGTAAAAAAAAAAAGCCTGTCAAAGCCCTTGTCACTTAACCCTGTGCAAGCAACAATATTGGACTAAAAAAATGACATGCCACTATACACAATATTTGGGATAGAACAAGTCCTTTCAAACTGGCTTTATTGATGGATTATGAGGATTGCCTTGCAACTTTTTTATATTTTGGTATCTACGCAATTGATTTTTGTTTTTTTCCCTACTATATAAAAAGACGAATTTTAAAAACATTGTAGATGCAATAGTATTCAATGAGCAAACACTGTTCATTTTCCAAGTTTTTCGCTCATCAATCCTCCAATTTTATTTTGTTCACGCATCCTCCAATTTTATGATTTCCTTCATTTCCATATTCTCTTTTACTTCTGGTGTAAAAAAACCAAGCACAACCAATCCTAAATCAATTGTGGATCCAAAACAACGATAGAAACATTTGGGTTTTCGATTTGGATGTAGAATATTTTCTGACTTTATTCATGGCCATGAAGTCCTATTATCAACGGATATAGCATATTTATTGTTGGTTGCAAAGGCTATTTGTTGTATATATTTTCTTCAGGCTTGTAATTGAATCTAATGTAATTTCGAGGGTTGTTAAGGTAGTGTGGATTTGGGTTTAGTGAATGAAATAATTGTTACTCTACAAATTTCCTGAGGGTAGTGTTGATTTTGTTAGTTTGAATATGGAATTTTTGTAATTGTGCACTGCACATTTTGTGCTTTTAGAATGAAGTGCACAGATTTGAGGAATTGCTTTTGCTTATATGCTTAAAGACTAGATTAAATATATAAAAAAAAAAAATTACTTTTACCGGCACTGGCAATGACAGAGATAGTTTGCAACGGGAAAGAGTATAAATAAAAATGTCCTAATTTATTTTCGTATTTTAACCCATCAAGTTGTCATTAAATTGTGTTCTTTGTGAAATTATTTTGGATGTTTAACAATGTTAAAATTAAATACACGATTCCGTGAGGGTAATGTTAGATTCAAATTGCGATGTTCAGTCAGAATATGAGATTTTTGTAATTCTGCACATTTCTTGCTTTTATAATGAAGTGCACAGATTTGAGTAGTTGATTTTGCTTATGTGCTTAAACATTACATTAAATATATAGTTTATTATTATTATTTTTTTTACTTTTATTGGGTGCGTGCAAACTGTACCACCGGCAATGGCAAGGGAAAGAGATAGTTTGCACCGGCAATGGTAGCGAGAAGAGATAGTTTGCACCGGCAATATTCGAAAACCTTTGGAAATATCATGAGTAGGGAAAAGTTAAAGTGATGAGTTGAAATATCTTAATTGTTAGCACTATTTTTCCAAAAAACAAAAAGGAGGAGTTTCCGTGTCTCCGCGCAACACGGAGACACAAAGGCCATGTCTCCGTGTTGCACGGAGACATGGACACGAGACTGTGCCTTCGCGCAATGCGGAGACACGGATATCCTTTTTTTTAACCAAAAAATGAACATTTTATTCTATTAATATTAGAAAACATTTGATTCTACTATATATTAATCTTTACAATTTTTATGTTTGAATTCAAAATAAGAAAAACAGCAAAAAAAATCGATCCATCCTCACTTAAAACCCACCGGGGGCCACGAGGGACGCTACCCCCGCCACCTGACTGAGCATGTCAATCTTTGCCTTTCGGGGCGTTGCCCCCGAGCCCTCTCTGCCCCTGCGATCTGGTTGGACGAAATATTTGCATAACAACAATAAACAAATAAATAAATTATGAAAAAAAATATTATCTCCAAACTAATGGTTTTCTGCTAAATTTGAAGTTTACCATCTTCTTCTTCTATTTCTCCCTCCTTTCCCTCCCATTTATCATTCTCCTATAATTCTCCTCATAGCATCCAGTATCAGAGAATTTTGTATAAAATCTAAATATGGGAGTGCTACTCCCATTACATAAGAACATTACATGAAATATAAATTTGGAAATACTGCTTCTACATAGAAAATTAGTCTATTCTATTAACTTATCACAACATAGACCACAATAAGAGGCATACGACACACGTGAAACAAAAACCCTTTACAACAACCTATATATACAATCTAGAAAATACAACCTATGATGTTTGGATTTGGGTACGGTTATCGGGTACTTGTACGTATTTAAGTGTCAGATATTTTATTTTCTAAATTTGACTTCTTTTAAACTTCAATTTTTTCACTAATTGAAGATATCGTTTTGAATAGGCCAAAATCAATCATTCACAAAGAATGAAATACGCATTGAATAGGGGATTAAGATGAATAAAATAAAATTCTAGCTTAGTTTCGATTATGGGATTACTAATTATATAAAATAAAAAATGAGGGGTTTGATTGCAATTTGGATTTAATAGAACAATAAGTAGCACTATATGAAATTCGTTTTCATTATATGCAAACATAACCATAACCGATGCATAGGGAGAAAGAAGCAAATGGAAAGAGAGAAGAAAAATAAGAAGAAAAATAAGGGAAAACCTAGCGCCGCCACCTTTCTTCACCCTCTCGACGGCGACTCTAGATTTACAAATTGCTAAAAGAGGAAAGAAGAAAGGGAAAAAAAAAAAAGAAGAAGAAGAAGAAAGAAGCAAAAACAACGAGATGTCTGGTTGAAACTTCGAGAATCTGACACATATCTCATACCTATACACATACCCATGTTGTGTCCGACATGAGTAATTCCACTATTTTGAGAGTCCGAACATCAGATAATGCAACACATACTCACGGATATGTTTTACAATTTTTTTGAGGGGTTAGGTGGGTGCTTTAGTTGAGTTGATGTAATTATTCCAATATTTATTGTATACTCAGATCCCGACATTTATAAACAACAAAGAGAAGAAACGACAATGACAATGCAAGAATTATCCACTATGTCTTAGCATACACATGTAAGTTCCATCCTACCTCATTGATTTTATTTTGTAAATGCTACATACGGCTGGACAAAAGTCCCGAACCGAATCGAACCGAACCGAATCGAGCGGTTCTTCATAAGTTAAATACCCGAACGTGTACTCGAATCGAGAATCGATGGGTTTGGATCGGGTATAGACCAAGAATCGAAACTAAATAATTTTTTATTTTTTATTGAATTAATTAAATTATTTTATTTTTTCTAAATAAATTAACAACTTAATTAAATAAATCAGATCGTTTCATAATTTTAATTTTAAAGCCCAAATCATTTTAAAGCCCGTTAGCCCATTTTAAAGACAAGAAACAATG
>CAIGRF010215178.1:18646-42025 GCA_903798235.1 Fraxinus ornus
GGTAGCTGACTTCGTGGGTTTATTCCGGCCGAATCACTTGGAGTTTTTGGGATATTTTTGGTGATAATTGAAGAGGACATTGTGGGCTTTCGAACGGTATCCGAAATCGACGGTTTTGGTGGTCGGAAGTTGCCGAAAAATTGCCTCAAACTTGCCCAAAAAATCTAAAAATTTGGACAAATTTTCACAATTTTCGGTTTCCGACTTCGTGGGTTTATTCCGGCCAAATGATTTCGAGTTTTGGGGAGATTTTTGGTGAAGAGGACATCGTGAGCTTTCCAACGGTATCCGAAATCGACGGTTTTGGTGGTCGGAAGTTGTTGAAAAATTGCCTCAACTTGGCCAAAAAATCTGAAAATTCAGTGACCGTTTGTGAAAGAAAATTCAAATTTCAGTGACCGTTTCTGAAACTTTGCAACTTCAGTGACCATTTTGAAATTTTCAGGTAACTTCAGTGACCATTTGTGAAATTAACCCCCTTGTTATATGGAGCATTAGCGAGGCAATAATATCCTCCCAAGACTCTTGAATAATCCAATAAATCTTATACTATTTTTTTTTTAACATCTACAATTTCTACACTAATAAAAACACAACGAATACAAAATTCGTACAACACGTGTCAACAACTAGTATGTGGTAAAAATGTTTAGTAATTATATTTGATTTTATGCCTATTAGCATAATGAGCTAAAGTTTTAGCAAGAACGTTGCCATATAAATCAAGATTGAAATTTTCATCATGGTAAATAAATTGTTATGCTTGATATCTTTAAAATATGGGGATGTTAAACCTTTGCGCAAATATATCATGTTATCAACAAATACTAGTGTTAATTTTGTAGTGGTGAAGAAGTTCCATAGCCTTAATATCCTAAAAATGTGGGGGTTCCTATACTCATTAGTGAGTATTAATAAGTTCACATAAGTATATGGCTTATATATGAGATTCTTTCAATTGTCATCATAAAAATGTTTTGAAAGAATGTTTAGAAGAATTTGCAGATGTACATGTGCAAAGCTCAGTGGATGCATCTATTCAACTATTTAAAATGTGATGGTACCAAATTATTGTCTGAAAAGAATATGAATAAAAATGTGATGGTACAAAATTATTAGTCTAAAAAGAACCTGAACAAATTATAATCCATATGGACAAATAAATCATCAAGAGATATGGGCTCAGTCTGCAATGGAGTCATCTATGGAGTAACCCAACTTTTATGGGCAAGGACTTCAGAGAAGATTTAATTAGTAGAAACTTTGTGTCTCATAATAGCAGTGTTCTAAAATGCGCGAAAATGCGCTGCCTAGGCGCGATGCGGGCCGAAAACGCGTCGAATTTGGTCAATACGTGTAAAAATGCGTCTGGCTTTAAAATGCACGATAATGCGCGCGCCTATGCGGGATTAGGCGCGCCTAATCCCGCCTAGGCGTGCACATTATCCCGCCTAATCCTGTGTTTTTTTTTTGTTTTTTTTTTTTATGATATATTAAAAATCTATTTTTTTATATAAAAATATATTTAATACCTCAAAATAATTAAAATAATATTAAAAGTACGAAACGCATTATGACGTTTATTCTCCGCATTGACACGCTTAAACTTGTGATTCTTGATTCTCGACCTCGACGCATCGCAACGTATTACGCATTTTAGAACATTGCATAATAGTACTATGTTTTTTGTGCTCAACTTAGGGAATGCAAATAAAAATATATTTAATACCTCAAAATAATTAAAATAATATTAAAAGTACGAAACGCATTATGACGTCTATTCTCCGCATTGACACGCTTAAACTTGTGATTCTTGATTCTCGACCTCGACGCATCGCAACGTATTACGCATTTTAGAACATTGCATAATAGTACTATGTTTTTTGTGCTCAACTTAGGGAATGCAACAGAGCGGCTTGGAGATGGGGAAACTATTATCATCTCCATCGATCAGGAATTTATAAGAGTCGAGGCAGGAAGGAGATTAAAAATCCGCATTTACTTTCCCACTTAAGTATTTTTTTTAATATAAAATGGTTAATTATATTATATCTAATTCACAATGCCAAACATGCTTTAAATGGTGAGATCCTTTTTCATGTCACCTTATGAAAAAGGGGTAAATGATTAAACTGTTTGTTCAATTGCATTCATCAAACACAATTATTTGCACAAGTGGAAGTAGGTAAAATCAAAGAAATTATTTGTTTCAACTCTTGTGCTTCCTAGTCCATTCTTGGATGCTCTGCTTCTCTAGGAGAATTATAGGAAAAAAGATAACAAAAAAAAAAAATAAGAATGAAAAAGCTAAAGTTTTGAACTACAAAAACATAGGCAAAAAGAGGCTAAATGGCTTGTATATCCCCATGTCATTGCTCACTCCCGGGAGAATTTGGTGTTCTAACAAAGCGTCCCTGCGACATCAAAAATTGATATATGTTAGATGCCAAAGTCATACTACGTATTAAGTACAAAAATGAAAACGATATGTCCCTAAACAATAAAAAAAGTAAGACGCAAACGTTTTAGACAAATATCTTTTACGATGTAATGATTATCATTAAACTTTATTGAACTATAAACAATTTTAGGACGTGTTCGGTATAGCTCAAAATCCAATTAAAATTGAAATATAGTCGTTATTGGATCTCACTCGTCTAATAAAAGTCAAAAATAACGGTTAGATTTTCAATTTTAATCCGATTTTAATATCTACCAAACACCCTCAAAGAAAATGGTAATTAATTGCTTTTTATTTATTTTATACTGTCACTATCTTTTGCGTACTTGTATCTCTCATCGATTACCCAATCTATTTGGAACGTACCTTCATTCTAGGTCGTCGATCAGCATTGAGTTTTCTGACTTGATATCTGATCTTCTTAGAAAAAAAACGTGTACGACGCTTTTCTTTGTAACGCAACACACTGGCCTCTCTCACTCCACCGTTGTCGGAGAACAAGTCTATTTGGGCCAACCGAGCCTGCAACCATACAATCAAAGAGCAATTATTCAGTGCTACAAAGATATGGAAACGAATTCAGTACTAGAAATAGTTGAAGGAGAAACATAAGTAGACGTCTCCAATCTTTCAAGATAGTTATATTTTGGTGCCCAACCTAACAAAAAGAGCACCCCAAGCTCAACCTTTTTTTGGCAACCGAAGTCCATATGTATCGAACCGTCAAAAGATCTATCAAATTGGCACTGTGAAAGCTCATTGTAAACTATAAATTGAACTAGATAAATCGTGAAAAATATAACCTTGAAAATATGTCACATGCACATTTCACTAGCCAATATGATGGTTTTATGGACGGTTTCCATCTACAAGAACCTCAATTGCCAAAGGATTGAAATGTCGGGTACGGAGAGTTCTTTTTGGTAAGTAGGGGAGCAAAATGTGACTACCGTGAAAAGTAGGGACAATTCTATCATTTTTTCATACATTCTTATCGATTTTATATTAAGGACCAACAAAGTGGAAATTAATTAAAAAGACACAAAACAAAACAAGTCAAGTAGTAACAAAATAGTGGATACTATAAAATATGCTTAGACAAAAATAAGATACTATAATAATTATCATTTTGCGTCGAAAATCGACTTTATTGTTTAACAAATAAAAAAAAGTAAAAAGTGGTGTATCAAGTATAAGTTGTTTGGTAACTCAACTAAAATAATAGAAATAGGATTCGAATCCCCTAAACATTCAATTTCATGGTGGGAGTTAAAAGAGGAACATACTTGAACATCATTGCCGGCGGCGTCGGAGCCTGGAGCTTCACCGGAAAATGGCGACCCTTTATCGGACCACGCGTTCAAAACTTTGTCATAGTTCAATTTTAGGAGCAACCCTGCATTTGGTTTGGCAATTTCCTCATCTTTAGATGCTTTATTAGCCAAGTTGTGCTCAATGGTTCCATATGAAATCGTATTCTCCTTCCCTAATTTGGAATTTTCGATTTCTGATGGCTTTTCGATTTTCATTTTCTTCTTTTCTGCAGGATTTTTAACCATTTTTGGATTGATATCAAGAACATTTACACTAGGGAACCTCCACCAATCTCCCTCATCGACAGTTTTCATTGCCCTCACTTCATTTCTCATACCAAATCCAAAATCAAATGCATATTCAAATCCTAGGCCTATTGGATAACCATAAACAAAATTATTCATTTGGCTACTATAAGCATTGGAATCGTCCACCAACTCATTTTCAGTCCTCAAATTTCCCATTATACTATCAATACCACTGTCAATTTCCTCGTCTAGTATCGACTCTGCATCGAAATCTTCATGAAACTCATCGCAGAGTTCCACCGAATTCACTCTAGAATTGATTTCTCCCGGACTTTGGCATGGCCTTTCAAAGGAATCAGCCCCTTTCGACTCGATTGGCAAGGTGGGCTTTTCTTGTATTGGTGGATGCATGAAGAAGCCAGAATTATCGATTAAAACCGAGTCCGAGGGCTCGTATGGAAATGCAATATCATTGTTCTTACTATGTGGTTTGTTGAATTTGCGAGGCTTTGTGAATTTGTTGGAGAATAATTTGGGGTAGGCTGTGGAAAGAATTGCTGCTGCCTCATTGTAAGTTTGATTAGGCCTTTTTCGAGGGGTTCGAGGTTTTCTTGTGGATATTGCAAGAGGGGAATTGCTGGATTCAGAGAGAGTTGAAGATGGAGAAGACGAATTTGAAGTCCAAGATGTTGATGGAGATTTAATAATCTCGAGGTCTAATCTATATGCTCTTCCACCTCCACTTAAAAGGGATGACATTTGTAAATTCAAACAAAAAAAAAATCCCTTCACCAATATGAATAAAGATTCAAACTAATGGATTGCCACCTCGACTCAATGTATCGCGACATAGTAATTCCAACTCATCTCGACTCAACACTCAGTTTGAATTCAAGAACTTAACCAGATGTTTTCAGATAGAAAACTCCAATTGGTAAAGAAAATAAGAAAAGAAAGTGCCAATTGGACTGAAGAAGATAAAAGAACTCTGCAAACAAATTTAAACAGAAGTACTACAGAATCCTAACTCGAAAATACTTTGGAATTATAAGCAAACTTTTTGGTTGATTAAAAGCTGAAAAAAAAAAGTCAAAACAGGCCAAAAGTAAATAACCCTTCAAAACCCAGAAGGGAAAAGGAAAGAAATTAGTATTTCAGAGACTGGAAAATCCTTGACAATCTTGAAGTTATCGAAAGTGTGAAAATCCCAGAATTGTTGCACCAGAATGGACCCTTTTGTCTACCTGCAGCAGATATTTCAAGAACCTTATGAATGCAAAACTGAAATCCCAAAAATCCTAAGATTTCATAACATAGGATCTGTTTGAAGAAATGTGTAAGTATCTTAGAATGGTACAAGGAATTCAACAAGTCTCAATTCTTTGAGCACGTATATATATATTGAGAGAGGTATGTTGTGTACATTGAGTCAAGGGATAAAATAGCTGAAGATACATACACACATCCCCTCTATAGATATATGGGGTGTACAATATTGGTTGTTGATAATATAGCACGTGACATGTTTCATTGGACGGTTTAAATAATAACTTATTTTTTTCAAATAACAATTATTTGTCGATTCAAACATCGTCAACAATGTTATCGTGACATATTATCATTGAACAGTTTGAACAATAACTCATTTTTTCAATCAACAATTTTTCGCTGACTCATACATTGTCGACATTGTTATCTATCATCCAACGTTGTACAAAATAGCTTAATCGTTCTTTCTCTCTCGACTGGATGAATGAATGAGGGCTGGAGATGACGGGGAAGGGGACCAAAAGTGCCTTAAAGTGGGTCACATTTGTTTCTCTTTCTACCCTTCTTTGCACTTTTAGTACAAATTATGCTACTATTACTACTATGTCCTTTTACTAAAAACCTCCCCACCTTTTTTTATTTGATGCTTTGTTTGGCTCAACTTGGAAAGTAGTTTATTTTAAAAATTCAATTTAAATCCAAACCGAATTTAAAAGTTTAATTTATAAATAGATAAAAACGAATTATAGATAAGTGAATAATGATCATGAGTCCATTGAAATGTATAATTGAGCCCCCGTTTGATTCCCATTAAAAATCTCATTATCATTCTTCTACTCATTTTCAATCACACATTCTTCAATAAAATAATATTTTCCATCACATCAATAACTTTTCNCTATTCCAAAATTCATTCTTCCAGAATAATATCTATCAAACACACTCTGAAAATGAAGTTTGAAAATTTATAAATTTTACCAAATGAATATACAGAGGGTCTGTTTGGTACGGATTAAAATCAGATTTTAATCTAAATCAAAGTCAAACAATCAATATTAACCACATTTTTCATGGGTCCCACAGCTTTTCAACCACACATTTCAAAAACTCCTATCACAATTTACTAAAAATCTAATTTTAATCCCACCAAACACCCCCAGAAAAAGTTAAAAACTAGTAGGTTATATATTTTGAAAGTACAAAAAGAGTATTTTATAAAATCATAAATTTTTTTTTTTTTTTTTATCTAAAAACAAAAAAGTAAGTTATCAAGAAAGAATATAGAATATTTTTCAATCACTTACACCTAATTATTAAATAAATCTTTACAAAGGGAAAAATCTTTTTGTGAATACTGAAATATATCACAAAATCTTAAAAATACTTCGACTCATATTTATTTTTGTGTTACACGATATCGAAAAATACTCTTTAGTTGCATTATTTTATTTCAATATTCAAGGATGGGGGCATTTTGGTAACTTTATCGTATCTAATCCTACTCATGGGCACGCATGAAGTTCCATATTTCTGTTCTATCTTTAGTATGCAACAAGTACCGATTGCAATAACAATTTCATTGATGGAAAAGTGTCTCTTATCTGCTGACATGGCATAAATTTATTGGGTACTTGAGATTTTTGGGGGTGATGTGGATTATCTTCATTGGTTGGTGGATTTTAACATGTACCAAATTGGGGGAGGAATTTTGGATCTAATAAGACGATGGCAATGATTTGAACCTTTTTTTGGTGTCTTGTGCCTTATTGTGTGTGGCATTTGGCAATCACACGTTAGGCTATTTATGTCCAATGGGTTTTGGTTAGAATAATCAAATTATGTTTTGAGATATTTCTCGAGAGCCCTTACGATATTACGACGTTGAAAAGTACAAGAACGAGTTTGATGTTCGCTAGAGTATACATGTAATCTGAATAAAAAATTAGTATACATGTTCGAATCAAAATGGGGATGGACTAGAGTTATGTACTTATAATCTAATGATCATGTAGTTCCAAGACTATGAGTTCGTTTCACACTGAATAAGATCGGAAAAAGTTTATACACATTCTCAATGGATCGTTCAAATTATAATAATGTTTACGGAATCAACTTCGTAGTTTAGACGACTCGGATCTTCACCATTACCAAGTAGCGGCTTGAAAAGGGATCACAACATATTTACGAATAATTGCTCGTCTAAAAGGAATGGTGAAGTAATTTAAGCATATATTTGGTGAGTGTTTATAAACACTCTTATATCTTTTCATCTTACGGAATCAACTTTGTAGTTTAGACGACTCGGATCTTCACCATTACCAAGTAGTGACTCGAAAAGGGACCATGACATATTTACGAATAAGTGTTCGCCTAAAAGGAAAGGTGAAGTAATTTAAGCATGTGTTTGGCGAGTGTTTACATCTTTTCATCTACACATTTTATGGAATTCACGAGTGTTACCCAGTTATTTATAATTTATTTTATCTATTTATAAATGGAATCGTTTATATAGGTCTTCCAACTTAGTTTACAAGAGTGGCAAGATTCAAATTCAACTCAATTGGGATTAAAGATCAGATTTTCAAAACTCATCGAAGTAGATATCGCCATAGAATTGAAGGATATCCATAGATCTAATCTTGGCCACAAATGTTGGTGTCTTGATAATTTTTGCAAACACTTAGCCTATAGGTATTACCTTATCTTATAAAGAATGGTTTGAAAAGATAGAAATTTCAGGATAGATTGTGATTTACAAAATCTTTGTGGGGCCCAGGTTGTTGTTGTTTTTTTTTTTTTCTAAATCTTAATTTTACACGAGTGCATTGTATGTGAAGAGTTATTAGTTGGTTTTTGGAGTTAAAAGTTATTGTTACAATAAATAATCACTCGATTACAAATGTCAAGTGAACCATTAAGGATAAAAATTATGTACCCATAGCATGATTCTTGAATTAAACAAGATTGACAATTATACCCACCATTTCTTTTTTAGCTTCTTTTTGGTTGAGATTAGTATCAGATCTTGATAGTTTGAAAGTAAGAATTTGAATTATAAAATGTTGTCCAAAATTCAGAATGTCGATGGACACGACAACCCAACATTTACCTTGTGCCTTGCAGTTGTCTCATTGAAGATATTTTTTGATTTCAACACGATAAAACAGTATTTTGACCAACTAATGGTTGATGAATTTGGAGGAAAGTTATCCTTAGTATCAAAAATTATTTGCCAACAAAGCTTAATTAATTGAAGGTTCTATATTTTTGTTTTGATTTTTTATTGATACGTTGGATTGTATCGATGGTTTAAAAATTCATTTCGAGTTGCATATTGACTATCAACTACAAATTCGCATAAACGTGTAAAATAAAATTTAAAAAAAAATAAAAAATAAAGCAACAGGATAACGAATGTTCGTGATGAAATATAGACTGACACGTCAATCTCTTTGAAATGCATAAGTCCAAAAATAGAATGGCCATTTTATTTTTGTCTGAAGTTGGATGGTTTGCAGATATGGTGGCCAAGAGAACACATTAAGGAACACACTGGAAACAAATGGACCATGCTTTTGAAGGATGATTTATCTACGAGGCATGTCTTTGTCTCTATAGATCTCTCTCTTTCTAATTTGTAATTTTGCATCCTCGCGCATCATTGTACTTTTCAGGTCTTTTGTATTGATATCACATTCGATAAAAATCTTGTTATACAGATCGTTCTCGCATATATATATTAAATTAATATCACCACGTGTCTTAATCCTGATCATTCACTCAAAAAAAGGAGGCGGCAATAATAGAGCAAATATATTGTAGAACACTCCACCACGAGCTCCTCTAGAATTGTGAACATGAGGCATTACTCTAACAATCATTCTACAAGTACATAATTTTCTACCTAATGTGTTACCGAATTGACAAGTAGCGACCCCTTACTGGGGGGCGCCTGGGCCGCAAATATATTGTAGAACACTCCACCACGAGCTCCTCTAGAATTGTGAACATGAAGCATTATTCTAACAATCATGCTACAAGTACATAATTTTCTACCTAATGTGTTACCGAATTGACAAGTGACAGCCCCCTATTGAGGGGAAAATTACGTACAACAAGACTAATTCTTACTCTAATGGCATATATTTCTACAAAAATTTTGATGTACGGACTATTCTCACATTCATAAATAATATCAATCATGTCATTCAATATTTTTCATTCTGATTCCGTGATATACTTTTGTTCACTTCTACATCCGAATTTCATTCAAGAGAAAGGCAAAAGTGACATTAGGGAGCTCTGCATCTTTATCTTCATGCTTCCCGCAAGTATAATTGTATAAGAATTAAGAGGCAATAATAAAGCGAATATATCATAAAATACTATATCACCAGTTCGTTCAAAATTGTAAATAATAAAAGTTACATGCATGTTCAGAGGATGAGAAAGTGAAACTTGGGACCATGTGTGTGTGTATGCCCCCATCGTAGTGCTCGAGATAAAAAAGCAATCCAAAGAGAGAGAATTTGAAGTAGCTAAGGGGATGTTCTCTTTGCCGATTTCACCCCATTTTCTATTTTCAATTTTTTAAAAGAGTGAAAACGCGTTTATTTATCTATTTTAAAAAACGAGTTTAAAATTTACAAAGAAAATTGAAAACGTCAAAAATGTTGTTTGAGTGTTTTCAGTTAAAACTAAGCCAAAATTTTCAAAACGCGTTTTGGCTATTTTCAGTTACGCCAACAACAAAAACCACCACCATCGCCGCCTGCACCACACCACCGCCGCACAGTCGAAACTACCGCCGACGACGTCGCGACCCAAAACCACCGTCACCGCCATGCAGCTACAACAGTCGCACATCACCGCCATAGCCACAATCGCCGCATATCACCGTCATAGCCAAAATCGTCGCACACCATGCACCCAACCACCACACACCACCACCGCACTCAAACCAAACACTACATATAAAAAAAAAGAAAAAAAAAAAGAAAAAAGAGAGAGAGAAGAAGTTGGCGATTGCACACCACCACTGCTCGTCGCGATAGCTATGCCGTGGTTTTCGACGCCGACGACTTTGTGAGGGAGACTACAAAGAGAGAGAGAGAGAGNCATGTCTTTGTCTCTATAGATCTCTCTCTTTCTAATTTGTAATTTTGCATCCTCGCGCGTCATTGTACTTTTCAGGTCTTTTGTATTGATATCACATTCGATAAAAATCTTGTTATACAGATCGTTCTCGCATATATATATTAAATTAATATCACCACGTGTCTTAATCCTGATCATTCACTCAAAAAAAGGAGGCGGCAATAATAGAGCAAATATATTGTAGAACACTCCACCACGAGCTCCTCTAGAATTGTGAACATGAGGCATTACTCTAACAATCATGCTACAGGTACATAATTTTCTATCTAATGTGTTACTAAATTGACAAGTGGCAGCCCCCTATTGGGGGGCGCCAGGGCCACAAATATATTGTAGAACACTCCACCACGAGCTCCTCTAGAATTGTGAACATGAGGCATTATTCTAACAATCATGCTACAAGTACATAATTTTCTACCTAATGTGTTACCAAATTGACAAGTGGCAGCCCCCTATTGAGGGGAAAATTACGTACAACAAGACTAATTCTTACTCTAATGGCATATATTTCTACAAAATTTTTGATGTGCGGACTATTCTCGCATTCATAAATAATATCAATCATGTCATTCAATGTTTTTCATTCTGATTCCGTGATATACTTGTGTTCCCTTCTACATCCAAATTTCATTCAAGAGAAAGGCAAAAGTGACATTAGGGAGCTCTGCATCTTTATCTTCATCCTTCCCGCAAGTATAACTGTATAAGAGGCAATAATAAAGCGAATATATCATAAAAGTTACATGCATGTTCAGAGGATGAGAAAGTGAAACTTGGGACCATGTATGTGTGCATGCCCCATCGTAGTGCTCAAGATAAAAAAACAAACACGAGAAAGGATTTGAAGTAGCTAAGTTTCGCATTCACCATTAAATAATAAAAACAATAATTTTCAACACTGCAGAAATACGAAAGTTGGACATTATTTGAATATGAAGAAAATTATATCTAAATAAATAACTCGCCAATTTTTTCTTTAAATTATGAAGAAGAGTTTTTCAAAGTAGCCTTCTTCAATCATGCAAAATGAAACAACCTTACTTTTTTTTTTTTTTAATGAAAATGTCTTGGACATCTTTGTCGTAAAAGGCTTTACTTTCTAAATACATTCAAAATTGACCTAGGCGGGGTAAAATTGACACAAATTTCCAAGTCCATGCCTAGCTAATCCGGCCCAACCCAAATTTTAAATTCAATTTTTTGTTTTAATTTTTTTTCTCAATTATTAATTTCATTGTTAGCCCAAGATTTAGGCCTTTTTTAAGTTTTTATCATTCCCTTTTCAATTTCATACTTTCATTCGGTAAGTACAGGTCCATTAATTCCAAATCATTTGATAAATCGAAAACATACATCTACATGCCCAAATCGAAGACGCCGACTGCTGAGTCCGACTTCCTCTCTCCAACTGTTAATCTGAGTTACAAATGAATATGTCGTTAATTGTATTTATATAGTGTTGCTGTAAATGTAAAAAAATTAATTATGGTACGGAACATAACCGAATCCGAACCCGAACCCAAATGATTCTATAATTATATTTGGACCCGACGATTCCATTATTAAATACACAAAAATCTTGATTCGATTCGATTCTCCCAGACCATGTCCAGCCCTAATCAAAATAGATCACCATTTTCATAATATGCCCAATCAACACATGAGTATGCATTGCGAGAGGGAAATGAATGCATTGTTTGTGAGAAGTTGATGTAGGGCCATGGGCAGTGCTAGCCTGCATATGAAGTAGGAATCGAGCATTGACATAGTTATGGTAGGGGACTGCAACAAGTGGTAATGTATGGCTGTTGCGTTTGTCATGGGTTGTTCTAGTGTCTGTGATTGTGGTTGTGGATTTTGAATAAGTGAATCTGAGAGCTTCTTTCACTGAAATTGTTAATGAAGATGCTGAAATCACACGTGACTTTCATATAACTCAAAGTTAGATGACAAAATCATCAACTCACTTGACATTTTTTTTCAATTGAACTAACGTTTGCATGCAATTTTAACATCTACATTGACAATCACTATCGTATGAAGACTTAAACTAACATAATTAAATAGGTTGAAGACCCAAATTCTCACAATTGAAGGTCGATAACCCATAATCAGATCACGTAAAAGGTTAGGAAGTTCCATCTTAAGTTTTCCTTTTCCCTTTGTCCATTCTCTTTTATTTATTTTTAAATTTTGCAGGCTTCTAACCCAAGTGGCTGGATACATCATACGTGTGGCCATCAAATTCAAATGGGATTGTCCTCTCCAAGCAAGTAGTTGGGCCACTTAATCCAAGCAATGTGGGCTTTTTGATGGATCGGCCTTTCTATTTTAATCTTTGTGGGCCGTTGTTGGAGGTAAATCTCATCTCAGATCCACTACTTCAGTTTGGAGATCAACTTCATCATTCTTTTTCATTTTTTAATTAATTCAAAATTTTGGTGACTGATGTCCATGAAAGACGCTGCTTCTCTTTCTTCCTCGATTATAATTTAAGCATGCATTTTTATTATCAGTCGTTTATTAATTAGAACATTTTGCCTATAATAATGATTTTAATTTTAAAAAATCGTTCGAAGGACGTAAAACGACTTACTTTCATATCATATTTTTTAAAATAATAATAAATAAAAAGTGTGAAACAATATTTTTCTCTCATTGCAAAATATTTTGACATAAACCATCTTCAATGACGAATGTGCTAATTAATTAATGGCTGAAGAAAATAATTTAACGAAATACGGGGACTTAAATATGATAATAAACAAATATTGAGGATCTTAAGTTAATTTAAAATATAGTGTAACAAATAAAAATTACCGTGTCAAATATAATCATCCATCTCCACATAATTTCTCACCAACTCTATGAATTTTTATTTTTTTATTATTATTTTTCATATGGCACCATGTCTATAGAATGTAATTATACTCTATATACATTATTTCCCTTATCTTACAATTTATATACTATTTTTTACATATGCCAGAAATAATTGACCATAAATAGAGTTTACTAACAAATTTTAAATTTAATGGTAATTACAAAAAAATAAAATTGAAGTTTTGGGTATCACAAAAATTGGCAACTTGTTCACCTCTATTTATTATAAAATTCGAGGACTTTTTTCTTCGCGTATTATTGATAAGCTTCTTCGAACGATGTTAAATATGCCATTCGGTAGGGGTTTAATCGATCAATAAAAATTGCTCAACTTACTAATTTAGTGGGAATGGGTCCTAATAATCACATCAATTAAGCTTAAAAGGAAAAAAGGACTCGCATGTAATGTTCATATTATGTCTTTGAATGATTCTATGGGACATGATAATGCACTTAACAAGTCGTGAACATGGGAAATTTATTTGCAATAATGAAGCATTGTTTGGATTCAAATATTAACTTGGATATGCGTGACGAATCAAACAAGTTTAGAACTTTGTAACGTACACGTTTTTCAGACCCATTTTAGAAAGGCAGGTTAGAGCGACACGAGAGTAACATTATGTAGAGTAAAGAAAATAATGTTAGATTTGAAATTTTCACGAGCTACAAGTGTGTTTTAGTCGTTTTATTTTCCATGAAAAATGTAATTTTTCACTCAAATTCCTACTTTTTAGGTGTTCAACGTTTTTCCCATGAAAAATATTTTTCAACTTTTGGTTATTTTCCAATAACTTACCCTCTCTTTATTTCTCTCTTTCATCTATCCATCAATAAAAAATGGACTAGTTTAATATTTTCTAGGTTGAAACCTAAAACAATTAAACGCATTTAATTAATAATCTTCATATAAATAAATTCTAGACAATTGAATTGTCTAAAATTTATTTTCTTTCCATGCGAATTTTATGCTCGTAATCAAACGCACACTACGTATAAGTTAATGATGATGAATTTAGTATAATATTTTAAATACTTAAAGTACTGAAATTTCTATCCCAAAACGTAACAAACAAGAGTAGAATTCAATCATACAACTATTATAAAGAGATATTTTTCCCTTTTTCTAAAAAAAATAAAAAAGATAAAATAAAAATAAAAAAGTTAACTAATCTAACATTTTTTTCCTTTTTAAGGCATAGAGTTGGTGTGTTAGTGGGGAGTCTGGCCCAATGGAGGAACCTACAAGGAGGGACGACCAATCAAATTCACATAAGAAATTGTTGACGCGAACATATCGAAAAAGTCGTTTTTGACTGGATTACATACCCACGTCATGGCCAAATTGTGGATTGGTAAAGGCCAATACCCTTTTAGCTTGATGACTTAGCCATCTCAATTATCCATATTAAGCAATGGATTAAGTGGAGTGTCAAATCATGAATGGACTGAAGTAACATTTAAAATTTGTCTCCAAAACTTGATTTGCTCATGTAATTGTCTCCCATTTGTTTCGATAACGAGATTATTCTACCATTCTGCGTGAAGAAGAAAATGGAGAAGAAAAAAATATTTATCATACAACGAAGAAAAAAAATAAAACTTTTTGGCCGTAAGCACATTTTAAGGTACTTGAATTTGTTCGCGGGGCTATAACATCTCGACCCAAATTCAAAGCATATAAGAAAGCAACACAACACGAGATTGCAAAGCATTTGGGTTGAACTCTCCTTGTGAGATTGAAATATGTCTCTACATGTTATTTTTTTATTTATTAAAAAACTATTTTTTATTGGAGGCGATCTAGGGGTGGCAATTGTACAGTTGGGTCGGACGATCATTTTGTGCCCCATCTTTTCTGGAATTTTTTGCTCCGATTATGCTCCTCAAACCGACAATACCAGGAATTCCTGTCCTATTCGAATTAGGACACTGTAGGCCTTTAGTCGGCCGATTTTTTTATTATTCCTGCTCAAGCACTTGGGACTTTGGTAATAAAAACGTGAACTCGTTCTTATACTTGAAAACTTACTTTTTGTACCGACTAACTATCAAATACAATACTAAATTACCAAGCTATAGTTCGTGGAAAGATTGCGATGTAATACAAGACATAATGATATACGGGAGTTTGATCTGAATTTCATAGTTTTATTACGACACTATATTTTGAACAAATTTATATATGGATAAGAGTCTAGGGACTAGAGAGCAATTTGGATGAAATTTGGCATTTAAATTATATGGATAGAAATGAGTAATCGATAAATCAATAGTCACATTATATGTAGGATTAAAAAGTACGAAAACTTTTGAATTTACGTGACAAAATATTTTATTGTGTGAACGTATGATTGAAAATGAGTATATAAAAAAAATTTGAAAATAATAATTGCCAAACAGGGAATAGTTTCGGACTGAACCAAACATTACGCCATACTAATCCAAATCATCTCTCATTATTTTAATATTCTTGAAAATTATGGTAAAATTGGATATTCCAGGTCACACAAAGGTCAAAGTGGCCATTTGCACTGTTGAAGCAGTAGAAAACAACTGATACAGGAGCAGAAAGGAGGAAGATGTAGTGTGTGTTTTCAGTTTCACACTTTTTCCCTTTCCTTTTCTCAATTACTCATAATTTACACAAATATGTATAATATTCTGCACCTTTTCTTCAACAAAAGTTCTCAGCAAACACTAATTTGTTTAGGGTTTAGGTTTTCTCTAATCCTTCATGTCTCCATTTCTTCAAATTCTCTCCTCATTCTTCAGTTTAGGTATGCCCCCATCTCTCTCTCTCTCTCTCTCACACACACACACACACACTAACAGAAAGACGCATTTTTCCCCATGTTTCTTGACTTTTAGGCTTGGATTTTGTGATCTCTGTCATTTGATTTGCTCTTTGTCAAAATGAAAATGTGGGTTCTTTCACTTGCTTCAGTTGTCAACACCGGTCTTGATTTCAAGATATAGCAGCGTCCCATTTTTGGTAAATTTGGTTCTGCGTCGTAATTTCTGTGATTCTCCAAAAATAGATTTTTTTCCTAATCAGCACATAAATATCTATTTGAGTTATTTGATTTCCCCTCATGATTTATGAGTTGTTGGGTATGTTTGCTTTCGATGCTCTTCTTGGATCTGTCCTCTGTAGTTCTTCATAATGTGAGGTTTGAAAATACATGTCTGATGATTTACACGTGTTGTGCTGATAATGGCTCTGCAAAGTCCTTTCCTTTTTCATTTTAACAACAAATTTCTCTGGGTTTTTTATTGATTTGCATTCACGATTCGGGTTGATTGACTCGTTTCTACTTTCCCGATCTGTTCTACGTGTCGTATTTCTTTCTGACAATTTGTGATTTTTGGTTCATTTAGGCATTATATTGTATTTTGGATGACATGGGAATGATGCCTTGTTCTAGTTAAAATTCTGATGAGTATTTTTGTTCTATGCTTGTTTTTATTTGTTGCATTTTGTATTATGTGAGCGTTTTCTTTCAATTTTTCTCTTTACTGGTTTTGTATAATTTGATAAATCTAGGATATACGTAAATATAGCTTTCAGTAGCTTTGATTGATTTTAGGAATATCAAAAAGTTTATATATATTTTAGGAACCTATGCTGCTAACTAAATCCAGTTCTTTTTTGGTTTCACATTTTTAGGTACAATTATTCATTGGAAGTGCCGTTAGGTCGAGCTCTGTGACCATGATCAAGTTTTGATTGCTCAAATATTGTGAAAGTTGCAGGATATCCATTCACTCCATATTTTCATTTGTCTTTTGCGAGAATTGAATTAGCAATATGGGTTCGCGATTCCAATCTCATCAGCTGAGTAATGGCCTTTACGTCTCAGGCCGGCCCGAGCAGCCAAAAGAGAAGACCCCTACAATGAGCTCTGTTGCCATGCCATACACTGGTGGCGATATCAAAAAGTCTGGAGAACTCGGTAAAATGTTTGATATCCCAATGGACGGCTCCAGGTCAAGAAAATCGGGTCCCATTAACAATGCTCCTTCAAGAACGGGGTCTTTTGGTGGCTCTGCTTCTCACTCGGGCCAACTAAATTCCGTGAATCGGGCGGGTTCTGGCTCTTCTGGTGGTGTTTCTGGATCAGCTTCTTTAAAGAAGACGAATTCTGGTCCGCTTAATAAACATGGAGAGCCACTGAAAAAGTCATCTGGGCCTCAAGGTGGAGGAGCAACTGCCATGTCCCGCCAAAATTCTGGCCCTCTTCCTCCCGTTCTTCCAACTACAGGCCTCATCACATCTGGGCCTATTACTTCAGGTCCTCTAAATTCATCAGGGGCTCCTCGCAAGGCATCTGGTCTTTTAGAATCGACTGGATCAATGAAGTTGCACAGAGATGCTTCCACAGTCAATAATCCAACTGTTACTCACCTTAGCCAGGATGATGAATATTCTTTCCACAAAAGCTTCCCAAAGCTAATCCTTTGGTCCATCATTCTTCTCTTTATGATGGGATTTATTGCGGGTGGCTTTATCCTTGGGGCTGTTCACAATCCCATTCTTCTTGTTGTCGTTGTTATACTTTTCGCTGTTGTGGCTACAGTATTTACCTGGAATACTTGTTGGGGACGAAGAGCTATTACTGGTTTTGTAGCTGATTATCCAGATACTCAGTTAAGAACTGCAAAAGATGGACAGTTCGTCAAAGTTTCTGGGGTATGTTTACCATGCTGACTTTCATGTGCACTTCTTATGCCCCTTAACCAAACCCCTCCTCCCAGGCCCCACAAAAAGAAGAGCAGTTAATATAGTAATTCCGCAATTTACATTCATGTTGCATCATGGATCTCTTATAAAATTCAAAAACATGTTCCAAGGTCTCCAAAGTGGTGCCAACATAGATCGTAGGTTGATTCAGGAACTATATTTTATTTACTTCTTCCAAATAGATTCTTTATGATTGGATGGTTTTGTTCAATAATCGAATCTGACTAAACACACTCCATAGATGATTGATAATATATAAAAAGCATTTTTCTTCTGAAATTGGTGTCAAGATGGTGTAAATATAGTGGGAATGGAAGAAAATAGGGTCAATAAGGACAGATTTACAGGTTCGTCATGGTGAATTGTTGAATAGGATGATACATGGTTCTAGTGCACCTGCAGAGACAAATCTTTGTATGTCTTTCCTATATAGAATAAAAATGCCTTGCATATTTTCGCCACCTTTCTTTGTGCCATGAAGTTTAGTAAAATAACATATTCCATGATTTTTTAGACAATTATAAATTTTTATACATTTTGATTGTGGCTGGCATTTTGTTGAGATAAATTCTTTAGCATCATGTAAATGCTTGTTTGATAAATATTTTTGAGAAGTGATTCTTTGAAAATGTTTTTTCAGTGAATATATGGTTAAAAAGTAGGAAATATGGGAAAACGTGAGATTGTATGGTTGAAAATGAGTGTATGAGAGAAGTGATTCTCAAAGAATCAATATCGAACAAGGGCTAAGTAAATCTGTAGCCTCAAATTGTCTATAGAAGTGTCCGTGGTTCTGTGTAATAGTAATGGGTATGCTTTCTCTAGGAGCATGTTTGGCTAAAATAAAAAGAGAAAGTAAAAGTTACTTTAAAGCTTCATTTTTGCCAAACAAAATTTTAAAAGCTACTATTTTTACTAATAGAACTTTACTTTATAGAAAAGTAACCTTTAAGCTTAGCCAAACATGCTCCTACTGTTGTCTTCATACCTTTCCAAAAACAGTGAATTTTTCCCCCTTGAAATTGCATTTAAATTGTGTTGTGTACTGCCTAAACTGTCCGCACGCAGCCTCCTAACAAAGAAGGGTTGCATTCTTTGAAGGTCGTTACCTGTGGAAATGTTCCCCTTGAATCGTCATTCCAGAACGTTCCTAGATGTGTTTATACATCCACGAGTTTGTATGAATACCGAGGATGGGATTCGAAAGCTGCCAACCCCACACATCGCCGCTTTACTTGGGGCCTTCGTTCGTTAGAGGTGAGTAAGGAATATCGTTATTATGCTAATGCTGCTTGATATCTCGTGTTTTAAACAAGTAATGCCTGCATTAAATGTAGAAAGATTTCTATTATGTCCCTTAAATGTTCTGGAGATTAGCATTGTTTTGCGAGTTAGCAGTCTGGCAATTAACTTAATATAAATCAAATACATTTCTACAATTACCGACCGAGAAAAGGGGAAAGGAACAAAATTTTACTCACATGACAGGCTGTGCTGACAGGTAAAGCTTCATATAGTTGAGAAGAATAGAAAGTAATCCAAGATTTAGAAGCATCTATTCTACGAAATATATCTCTTATCATATAGATAATTTGATACATTAAATACTAAAGCTGAATTAAATAGGCGATATGACATAGGATATTTATTACAAGAAATGGAACTTAAAAACCAATTTTTCTCCTTGCTCCAAAACAGGTGCCATGGGGGGCAACCCTGGGCTTTGCCCAAGCCCCTTTTCTTATTTTTTAAAAAAAAATATGAAATATTTTTCTTCTATATATTAGCCCAGTGCAATTTTTTTTGTCCTCCCCTTTCTCCACCTTGGTCAAAACTGTATTCCATTACACATTTTTCTTTAAAATTTCCTTAGTAGTTATTTGAAAACAGAGTGAGCTCCACAAGTTGATATCTAAATTGCCTGAGAAATATAGGGTCATTTTGTTACAGATTTACAAATTTCTTGGTGCTAAGGTCTGTTTGATTGCAAAGGTGGAAAATGGGTGGAAAGAAAATGTTTTCCAGGGAATTGAATTGTCTAAAAATTGTTTTACTGTGAATTGTAATCAATTGTGTTTGATTGATATAATTTTCCACCTGGAAAATGTTAAAAGTTTGGTTCCGTTTGACTTCGTTTTTTATGAAAATTGTCCATGAAAGTGATAATTTTTTCTACCATTGAGTCTAAAATTTGTTCCAATTGCCAAATAAATAAATAAATAAATAAAATAACCATGCCGAATATCATTCATTTGGCTTTGTTTTGCATGAAAATTGTTCATTAAAGGGAAAAATCTTTTACCATTGTTGATAGAAATTTTTCCAATTGCTAAAAAAAAATAATAATAATAATAATTAAAAAAAAAAGGGGATGGAAAACCATTTTCCCACCAAAGTGGTGGGAAAACAAATTCCATGAAAACCAAGAAAAAGGGGGTTGTGGGGAAAACAATTTCCAAGGAAAATTTGTCTATCAAACAAGGTAAAAGATGGAAAAATGGAAAATATTTTCCATTTTCCATGGAAAATTATAGATATCAAACGGACCCTAAATGATAGATTTTTTCCGTCTCTCTCTCTTTCACGCGCTCACACATGCATGGAATGCAGTAGCGTAGGCAGTAATATACAACAAATAATTAATATTTTTATCTGACTGCAGAGGCATGTGGTTGATTTCTATATTTCTGACTTCCAATCTGGTTTGAGGGCACTGGTTAAAACTGGCTATGGTGCAAGAGTTACTCCTTATGTTGATGAATCTGTCATTGTTGACATCAATCCAGCAAATAAGGACATGTCTCCTGAGTTCATCAGATGGCTGGGAGAAAGGAACCTTTCAAGCGATGACCGTGTAATGAGATTGAAAGAAGGGTAAGATTGTTTAATTTTATTAATGATGCTTATTATTGCCCTTTTTCTTCTTGTTACCTGATAGTCTGAGGTGAAAGCATAATTATCATTAAGAACTAAAGAGGCAAAAGTGGGAACGGCTTGCGTTGTGGAGTTCTCATGTGCGGGTAGCATGACACGAATGTGTTGAACTACATCGTCTAAAAGTTGAAGTTGTTAAAGAGGAGACATTTTTATATGTTTTAACATTAGTTTTCACCCTCCCTTACTTACAGATTGGATTTATTTTCCATCAAAGGCTTGAATCGTGTATGGTTTTCACAAAGGATGGTGGCTAGAGTTGAACTCATGATCTTTGCTTGTTCTAATATCACCTTGAACTACATCATCTAAAACGTCGAAGGGGGCGTATTAATTTATTTAAATTTAGTTTTCAGCGGAACAGTGTAGTCGATGATCACTTTTTCACTCTTAATAAATTATGCTTAGGTACATCAAAGAAGGTAGCACTGTCAGCGTGATGGGAGTCGTGCAGCGGAACGATAATGTTCTGATGATTGTTCCTCCACCCGAACCTTTTTCAACTGGATGTCAGTGGATTAAATGCATTCTTCCGGCCAGTCTCGACGGCATTGTATTAAGATACGAGGACTCTTCGAAGATAGATGTCATACCCGTTTAGCAGTTAATATTCTAAAAACTCAAGTACATGCTGGTTCGGCTATGAGAAAATTTTGTCGGAAGCTTATAAAAATGGTGGCAAGAACAAGCAAGGCTAATCTGTCAAGTGTTAACCGCGGTGTACAGTTTCTCGTGTGTTTTCCCATTTCGATTTCGTTTTGGTGCAGAAATTTTTATTGGTGGTGGTGTGATTATTACAGTAGAGGGAACTTAGTGATAGACAAGGAGTTGGAGATTCAATTTTCATGTTAGAATTGCTTTAGTTAATTTGATTATTCTTGGGTGGGTCATGAAAATTTGTTGTCTTGAAGACAATATTACTGTTGAACTTGAAATTTTATCTATTTGAGAAATTGTTGTGACCATTTGGCCACTTTTACTATATGTTTGGAATTGGAGGGGGTCTATTGCAATAGTATTGAAAGCAAGAGGGGCAAACTGTTAAAAATTTGTTCATCTAATATATCAAGTAAATTCTCAAATTTACAAATTTATCAATAAATGATCCAGTCTCTTTAAATGTTATAAAGTCACGTGATAGTTACACGTTAAATTTTGAGAATAATTATTTTCATCTATAAATCCATTTTTATATTGTTTATATCATATTTTTAACCTCACATAAATTTATTTAAATGGACTAGTAGCAAAAGCAGCCTTTTTGCTATTAATGTATCGCATAACAAGAAGAAAGAAAGACAAACAATAGAGATGACTTTGCATCAAAAATCCTCGAATTGCAAAGCATATCACAAATTTCATAAATTTATCTAAGCAATACAAGTGACTTGCAATTTTCCTTCAGATCATTGTATGAAGAACATACATTATGTCTCTTCCATTGTTGACATCTATTGCAATGCATAGGCGAGTTTTCATTTTCTTATAGTGCATGTCTTGACGTACTTAAAATCACAATTTGCACTGTTGATAATTAAAGTTTGGACCGTTACTTTCACAAAAATCATAATTTCTGCAGAATATCTGACACATCAGCCGCAATTTTGGACAAATTTATGACATAATGACCATTTTACCAAGACTCTTTAATTCATGTTTGCATGATACAAACTCATTTTAGGTACTTCATTTTTAAACGGTCAAATTTTGCTGCTACACCGGGACCCATTTTGCAGGCAGCAACAGTCAATTAATTGCTCAAATTGGGAAAGAAGATGTGCCAGACAGACCCATAATTTCTTATCTGTTCCACATTTTGTAAAATGATCATGTTTTATGATACGTCTCTCTCTTGTGAATATTTTTTGTCCAAAATTCAATCAAATGTTGCCTGCAGCATTCTGTAAACCCATATGTGCAATTTGTCAGCATTTCTCCTTGAATATTGTATTTATCTAGCTAAAAGAAGCAAGACACAGGTTGCTACATCTGGGGTCAATACAGTAAATGCCAATCTATGAAGGTTCCAAAAGCAACTCCGTAAAAGAAAGACAACTGAGAAAAGAGGTGGCGTTCGTCAACTAGATAAAGATGGGAAGAAAGATGTCTTAGTAATGGGATATATACTTTTTTAAAAATTTAAAACCTGTAATAGGGGTAGACTTTGACAAAGATACATATAAAAGTTCTATAGATATAGTGTTTAAATGAATAAATTTAATAAAGATAACGTTGGAATGTAATGTTGATATATATAATAGTTTTTAAAAAATTAAATTTTTAATAGGAAGAGATTTAGAGTATGATATCTCTCTATATATAATAAGTGTGTATAAAACGGCAGTGAGACAGAATTTCTTGTTCCAAAC
>CAIGRF010215206.1:0-13749 GCA_903798235.1 Fraxinus ornus
AAAATATAACCGTTATTAGATCTCACTCGTCTGATAAAAGTCAACAATAACGAATAATGTTTCAATTTTAATCCAACTAGTTTTTAATAATTATGTACATTGCTCTAATCAAATATATCAAGCATATTCATTCTGGTGAATTTTGAATGAAAATAGTTTAAAAACAATTTAATGCATTGGAACAAGAATCATCTCTATCAATTACCCTAAAAAAAAGGAATATCTTCCCGTACCAATACATCCTATTAGATTACCTAAATATTATTCGTAAATTTAAATTTTCATAAAATAAAAATTACTACAGTAATCCAATAATGTGTTCCAACTGTTTACAATCCATATGCGGGGACAACAGAATATCTGTATAAATTACTGCACGCTATGTCGGGAAAAAAGAAAAACAATAAAATCGATAAATTTCATTTTCACCTTTATTCCATACAAAAACACGACTCGCATCATAACAAAACCAGCCATCACAATATGCCTGCTGCAACTCTTACAATGAAACACTTTATGCAAACTCCGCCACATAATAGCAATTTGGCAGCAATAACTGTGACGGCTCAAAGTACAAGAGCTTCAAGGAATCCTGGTGTGCCTCATTATCATTGTAGACACAAGACCTCGAGATGATCCAATCAAATCCGCGCACAGACAAAACAAGGAATACTTCACAGTTCATTAGCATTTTTACACGTTAGGAGGAGCATTTTATAAACCAGAGTGTTCTTTCAGCTGCAGTATGCTCCTAGAAAGAATATGGCATATTTGATGCCAGACGATGTAATCAAAACAGCAAGTTAATACTAGTTCACCAAGTAACAATATTCATATTTTGCCACTGTTTTGAGCCCCATTTTGTGAAAAATGAGTTTTGTAAGTCATTTTTTTTGTAGATTGTGTGGTTAAAAAGAAAAGGTTTTGAGTTTGTGAAAAAAAAAAATTTACTGGAAGAACAATGATTGATAATGAATTTGAGAAAAAAAGTGGTTTTTGAAAATGGAGGCCAAACGGGGCTTTGTATTATTTGAAGAAACTTTTGCGAGAGCTAACGATTAGTATGCTACCAAATACTGAGTACTCACCCCTCGTAACGATTAGTATGCTAACAAATACTGAAATGCTACAAAAGTAGCTTAAAACTTGCATTTTTTGGCACTGCCTAGAGGAAAAATTTTAGCCAATTTTGAAAAAAAAAAAAAAAAAAGCCACCGAATAAAAAGCAGACTCGCTTGTAGAAAGAAGCAAAGTTTAAAACTCTCTAATTCCTAGTCTCTCTTTTCCTATTTCCCCATTTTATCCTTTTGAATCTTGATGCAGATTAAAAAATACCACCACGGTTTCCAAATGATGACAGGACCTCAAACCAAAACATGGATTGGCAGGCAACAGGGCTTCTCATTGAAACCTTTATTTCCCTGTTCTCGAAAGTTCAAATATCTCTCTGTCTAACAAATAGAATGAAAACATGTCTGCGTTTAACAATAACCCACCCCCACCCCCAAGTAGAGTCCTTCACAGTACGCAACCAACATGGGTTATCAACATAAAAACTTAAGAGCATCAAACAAAAAAACCTCTGTATTTTTTTGACAAGACTAATATAAGGCTATATAGTTTTGTGTCAGTAGCTATAGGTGGTACTTGCTTAGCATTAGAGAATGCAAGTGCACTCATGAAGTGTTTAGTCAAAGGTAAAATAAGGTGAAAAACTACGAGAAGCAGGGGGCAATGAGGAAACCAGAATTCCAAGGATCAATAAGCATGCGGATTGGAGAATGATTACAAAACAGGGAATCTAGCACAGCATGGAAACCCTAGTTTATCAAAGTAGTTAGCCAGCACACAACTAAGCAGGAAAAAGATCTCAGGCCCAACAATAAACTATATTTACTGGGTTGGTCAAAACATATCTTTGTTTCTCCACTCATACCTCGTAACATAAGTAATTGCTGGAAGCAAGTGAATCAGAACTATACAAGACTTACCAAAAACAAATGAAAAGATTTCTGCATCCACAAGAAGCTCCTCAATCGCAATCTTCAAATCCACTTGTAATTTGAGTTATTGAAGCAATGGAAAACTTGAATCAAAAATAGAGCAAAAGGAAATTAAAAGAAAACTAGGAAATGTTAAGCCCCTAAAGAAAACTTCTCAAAACAGAAATTCAGAAAGAGAACTGTAAGATTTCTGCAAAAAGTAAAGAGCTCAAATTGTATTAAATCAACTCCAAGAATGGGTCCAGTGTTTTTAATAATTGATTTTGAAATGCGCCTACAGAATCTAAAGAAACTCAACAGTTCCACCTCTTTCTCTTATCATTCTTTTGAGGCATTTCTGTTATCCACTCATGTAATGCAGAACAAAGTTGTTGGTAAAGAAAAAACTCTTTTAAAAAGGTAATGTTTCTCAAGCACCGAGATGATGAATCCATTATTTAAAAGAACACCCAACTCCACGTCTTCAGGCAACCCACACGTGAAGCCTTCATTAAGTGCCTCAAGCTTATTCTTCCAGAGCCCTTTGTAAAAAGCCATGCCTCAACTTACTGTCATGTGTCACACACACCTCAAGGCCTAAGCCCTTGGGGCACTAAGCTGTTTGCCTGTTTGTCTTGCCCCATTTACTGGCCTCAGCCTTTTGGTCCATTTCAAGGCCTAGAGTCGAATATAAGTTCTATGAAATGATCAATGCTTTTATTTCTGCCCTATTCCATTCATATCTACCTAGTGTGATGTATGGAATGTATTACAAAGGTGGGGTATTTCTATTGATCGATTTCAGGTTTTCTGGACTACTTTAAGCCCTTGTTTGAGCCCCATTTTATCAAAAAATCATTTTTTCAAAACTTATTTTAAACCACACATTCTCTAATAAAATAATATTACACATAAATCGAGAACTTTTTCTTCATTTTTAGCCACCCATACTCCAAAAATTACTATTCAAAAATGCATTTCTTTCTCTCAAAATGGGGATCAAACAAGGGCTAAACACAATATGCTTAAAATGGGGTGCGGGGGGAGAAATGTAGAATAGAATAGAGCAAGTTTACCCTAGCTTCCTACAAATCAGTTGTGACGAAAAGCTACAAATTCTGAATGACAAATAAACAAAGATGTGACAAACAACCCCACTATATATACATATATATATTTTAATTATTTTATTGATTTTTGTCAAGTCGCTTTATTCCTCCTCATAGATGTTATGGGCATTGATATGCAATTTAGTCTTTTTAGCACGGTATAGCTGAAAACAGAACTACTGGATATAATGAGTGCAAAGTCAGCAGCTGCACATATCTGACTCTCTTTTCAGTTAAATAAATGTAAATGTGGAGGTCTAGAAGTTCTCTCCTTCAGCTCCTGAATAACATTATTTTCATTGAATATCAGCCTGGTTATATTAATATATATTTTCCATGTAGAATCATTTTCCCTTAGCATCCTCATTACAGTTCAAGAGCTCAAAGAGAGATTTTTTACACGAGATGATCAAGTCTTAGCACCATAATTGGACAGATTATGCATTATGAGCATTGAATAGAGCACTGAATCAAGAACCTCAAGATCAAGTTATTACACCACAGAAGAACAGAATTGAGATGCATAGCTCCACAACCATTAACACAATTGAACTGCTCATGTTTCATTATTATAATAAGTGAAGTGCTATGAAAATGCAAAACACAATACTCAGACCTTAATCAGTCAAAACCAATACCAAATTAAACCTAAAACGGCTATAGAAACTCCAATCCAATCCTTCAGCAAATGTAATTCCAAACTACTACAAATAATATATTGATATCTGAATCACCTTGGTCCTAAGACCATCTCCAATGAGGGACCAAATATAGTGGAAAATTGGTGTAATGGTGTAACCATGTAACACTATTCATTTACACCAAATTTGAGAATTTTCAATAATCCCATTTTGCCCTCCCTTCCCCTTTTCAACAAATATTTATTCAATCTATATCCCTTTTTTATATTTTAGAATTAATAAATTTTATTTGATTTATAATTGTTTTAATGTGATAGTTGTTTTTATTTAACATTTATGTTTAATGTAATTTTTTTAATTGTGGGATTATGTTTAATTTTTTTTTTCAATTTATTAATAAATATTTTAGTTCATTAAATATAATTTCCAATTTAACAAATTTTTGTAATGATACAATTTATAATTAAATAATTCAAAATAAAATTTGGTATACACCAAATTTGGTTTTCTTCGTTGTAGATGGTCTAAGATGAGTAGTTAACAGTTATGCCTACCATCATTTAACGGAAAGTAAAATTCACGCTTCGCCATCATATTGTTCATTTGTTTGTGTGGGGTGTGGGGAATGAGAACTACGCAATATAGCAGAATGTAAAATTTCAAGTTCTATGATCAGCTTATCAAACTTCAAAATTCAAAGTAAAAACTACAATCTTGCATATTTCATTTTCCTTCGTGATTTACAAACAACATATTCACTTTTTCCCACAGTTTTTCTCACAAATGGGGATGCGGCTGTTCCAGGCTACCAAATAGCACTAAACCCATCATACGTCAAACAGAGAGCATAAAATGACACCTAACCTTAAATTCAGCTGTGAGCTTATGGATAAATAGATGACATGTGACTTAGATCAAACCACTAATTAAGTCAAGGCAATAAGTCTAGGAGACTCAAAGACAAACAAGCTAATGATTTCTCAAGTTTGGGTAAAACTGGAAATTGTGAGAGGTAGGTTAACAATAGTCGTAAAGGATAATTCAAAAAGCTGAAATTAACACACCAATACGCTATCAAACAAATATAGTGCACCAAATATATCCTTACCCCAAAAGGACTTGCGAGCAAACCTCTGCTTAACTTTGAGCCTTTTATCTCTTTCGCTTCCCGAATAAAGACACGTTGAGTTGAAAAGATCTATTATAGAGAAATTTCAGCCACAGAAAAAGTAACTTCAAAACTTGAACTTAAAATTACATATAATCATTAAGAGGGTTAGGGATTGGGCCTTAATCTATTAACATAAAGTTAAAAATGTTATTTGAAAAGTATCCTTCAAAATTTATGAACTGAAATCTAACATTAATTGACTACATCTATTCCCTTGACAGATAACTAAAAGATAGGATAATTGTTTCCTAAGTTGTTCTAAAGCTATAAGTAACCGAGCAGTTTCCTGGCGGACTATCCAACCATTTCAGTATGGGTAAAGATTACACTACAAATAATTGAAAAATCGGACAATCCTACGGTGAATCATGAGGACTCAATTTGACCCACCTCTATTGAGTTAGAATAATTGAAACAAACCTCAGGATGTATACCAAGTCCATCCCCCAAATACAAGCCTACAGCCCCCTTGCTCCCAAACCCAAACATAGTTTTCCGTTTCAATATGCATAAAATAGTTCATGGATCCTAGGGGGAATAACCTTTATTTAACATAATCACATCCATATAGAATAACCTTTCCAATCATCGTTCAAACTGGCAGTGGAGAATATCTTGATACAATTACATTATGTTACCAAAACACGTGATCCAAATCATGAAAGATTGTAATGTTCAAGTTTTCAACTAAGTTTTTAAGCAATCATAACTAGAGAGCTCTCATTCAAGACTAAGAACAGCTATACCAATCATGCTTTTCGTGTGGCCACCATTTATGAAGTTAGTTTTCGTTTTCTCATTTTATTTAGGTTTAATTATTGTATAACAATTTGACAGTTTGAAATTTAAAGGTTTCCAACTGTAAATTATATACTTCCAGAGCATTTAACAGGCTGCATTATGTTAGCTTTTTAATCAAGCAAGAATAAGTTCTTTAATGCAGAAAAAGTATATTATTAAAAAGCAAGACAAGATATCTAGAATCCTCCATAGCATATGTAAAAAAAATCTAGAGAGCTACAAGACGGATCATCTAAGGAGTTTTGTCGACGTTGTTGAGCATCTACCAGTGTGTCCTCCTGTCCTTCGCAAGGAAAAGAAAATATATACATGACAGTATGTCAATTTTATTTACTACATTGGAATATTTAACTGTATAGCGCAGCCAATTTCAACATTATAAATTGCATCACACACAACAAAAGACACAAATACCATACCAACTCAGAATTCAGTGGCAATAATATCTCAAACAAAAACTGCACTTTATCCCCTGAAGAATACTCTAATATTAGCCTCACGACCAACATAACGAAGCTCTGAAAACATTTCCAAGCTCCAAGTTTGCACATCAATAGCAATACAATTTCCAATCTATAACATTCAAATCTAACTCCACCTAATTATCTTCCTTGTAATGATGCCAAAAAATCGCCTTATAACCACTCCTTTACTACTTAATTTAATAGCTTACCTTCAAGAATATAAAAAGTAGAAAGAATGGATAAAAATGGCTATTAAGCATTTCAAATCATTGATATACCACGTCACAAAAACAAGGCTGCAGCAGGGACATGGTAATACTCTTTGACAAACACTAGACAAAATAAAATTTTAAATATAAATACAATTCTTGTCTTCTATATTTTCACTACTGATTTTAGCATGGCAACATTTTAGAACAAGTCAAATCTACGCTACATAATATAGAAATTTTCATTCTGAGCTTAGGCAGAATATTTTTACCCATTTCTAGTCAGGAATGTTTTTCAGTGTCCTCAAGCTAAATCTATCTATCTCAGTTTAGTTGTTGCTTTTCGCTACAAATATATTTCTATGCACATGTGCGCTCACATGACAAAAAGGAGAGGATATACAGATTGATGATAATTACATTCGACTACTAGTTAGGCTCACTCCACCACACTCGTCCGAAGCAAATCAAAAACATTACCACTTGGGTCATCCACCAGGCAGTTATTTTATCATATTCTTTGAGCATGTCAACACATAATCACCCCAAAAAAATGCTTAAATAGATCAGACATTCCCCAAAAATGTTCCAGTATGAGCACGCTCTGTCAGAGAATCTCTACAAAAAAATTCACTAGGAAATCGTGTGCACTCTAAAGTCTACCTTTTATCCAACAACAGTTCAAACATCTGGAGTGGGAATAAAAATGCTTAATGAAAAGAGAAGAATACTGAGAACCCACATGAAGAAACGCATTCTTCCACAACATAACAAAAATCAATCAAGTAAAAAGTGCAGTACAGTTTTAACTAGAATAATTATTCGACATAAAACTGTCCGATGCGAAATAAGGATGTCAAGAACAAAACAAACTTAACTGCAACAGTAATATCACTTCCAAAAAACCATCTTCATTATCAGGGCAGCTACCTGAAACAACAAAACTAGCATGAACCAAACCGAAAGTAGACAAAAGACATTAAAATGCAAATCACCTAATTCACTAGTACAGTAGTGAAACTACAGCTCTATTCCCGACCAGCATAGTCAACACGTTCACTCCCAATAAAATTGTGTATTGGGATTCAGTGCTTGTTCCCACGACCCTCGTAACCAATGTTTCTTTTCTTCCCCATGTCCTCACGTGCTGCACGCCCACCAGAATTTCTACACAGTAATGATAAAATTGATGATTTCCACAAGAAGTATACCAGTGTAATATAAAAGCCAAGTTGCTTACTTCTGTTTCCTTCTACTCTGCTGTTTGATGCTTATAACCAGATCCATAGCCATCTTCTGGTGTTCCCGGGTTTGTGAATGCGCGTCTAGGCCTTCCACTGTTTCACAATCAATCCTGCATATACGGCACCACCCCATGCTTATGGACTTCCTCTTCCTTGATTTATCAAAAGAATCCGCATCACCCTGAAAAGATATAACGGACACAAACAAAAAATTCATCCACCTAACTCAGCAAAACAACAAGTCAGACCTGGAAGATAACCCACAGACTCAATACTTACAGCAATAGTTCAGAATTAGAGAATACCTGGAGTGAATAGTTGTTCCTATGACCTGGATCCCCAAAACGTGGAAGACTAGAAACAGGGCCATAACCAGCAGGCTCAACCATGTGCGGATGACTAGACAAATTATGAGGACCCAAAAATGCACCTCTCCTAACTTGGCCTGACATGGCAGCTTGCCCAAAAATGTCATCCCTAGTATGGTTGTGGGGAGGACCAGGAGCCATATGCTCACCAAATCTAAAATTCCCTGGATTATCCACATCACCTCTCCACATGTGGCCGGACAAGTGAGGAAACCTACCATTATGACCAACTGGATCTGAGGGTAGATTAAAAGATCTGGATCCCTCACCAAATCTACGTGCATCCACGCCATCAATATCATTGAGGCCTGAGTGGCCATGAGGAAAACTGGAAATGCTTCCAAATCCATGTGAAGAAATGCCATGATATTCTCTATCTGGACTTCGTGGAGGAAAATGTGTCATGTGATCACGGCCAAATTCAGGTCCAGGTCCAAACAAATCTGAATGCCCACGTCCAGGGCCTACCCTTCCCTTACTGCCATCGTAAGGAACTGGCAAATCTCTTTCACCACCAATACTTGAGAGCAAACCAGCAGGGGGACGGTGGGAAGGCAAAAATCTTGGAGGTGGACCACCCCCACCAGCATGATGCGGATCAAAAGGCCTCACTGCTGCATTCACATTCAAACGCATGAGAACTACAACCATAAATCCATGCAAGGAGAAACTCCATATTTGAAAGCAGGTTACATTCCAAATGAAATTAACCATAAATTTGTTTGAGATTTTTCTCAACTCACCTGGGTGGTCATGGGGCTGAGCATTCTCCATCTGAAAGGAATTCGAATAATCCCCAGCCAAGGCCTTGAATTTTTCGTCATGCAACCCAAATTTGGATGAGTCGAGACCTGCTCCAGTATTCAGTCTTGAGGAAATGGGTTCAGCACCGTGAAGCCGCCCTAGTGGACCCCTTTCAGGTTCATTTGCCCTAACAGGATGAGGACCAAAGTGAACTTCAGGGCCAAGTGGAGGAGCTCTTCCCATTATCCCCCCTCGTGGATCAACAGAATCAGGAGCCAGCGGAATTGGAGGAGGCCCTTGAGGAGCAGAATGTGGTTCATAGCTTCCAGGTCGAAGACCTAGTTGACCAGGTCCCCTTCCAAAATGGGCGCGTGAGCCTGGATCAGGGATCCCACCGAGGGGGGCATCAACAGGCTGCTTCAGAAGTGGCGACTGGAGCTCAATTTGGTTAAATGATTGGCCAGGCTGCAGAAGTGTAGGCCCTTGAGGCTTCAACATCGGTTGAGGATGCCCTTGAACTTGCAATTGAGGTGGATGTCCATCCGTACGAGAGCCCTCGGGATCAGCAGAAGATAGTCCTGCATCCGTTGCTTTTTGTAATTCCAGCTTCCAATGCTCATGAGTTTCTTTCTGTTGCGATGAATCACGATTCACCGAAGAATGCACTTCGTCTTTCCGGGCATTGTCAGTGGCATACTTATTTTCTGCAGCTGCAGTTTCAACCAGTTTGCCATCAGACAAGTTCAAAGAACTCCCAGCACCATCTTCTGCAGCATCAACCATGCGATCTGAATCCTTTTCAACTGTTCTGTTCTGTCCAGACCCATCTACCATCTCTCCTATATACTTTTGGTCATTAGTCTGGACAGTTTCAGATTTTACAGATTTCACATCTGCATCAGTTCCTAGAACCTTAAAATCTTTTCGCATGATGTTCTCAGGAGGTGAACCAACTTCTTGTGCAGTTTCATGATTCTTTAATACATGCTCTCTCTCCAGCACCACAGATCGGGCATAACTTTGATTTGTTGATGGCTGGTTTAAATTGGGCTGTGCAGGTCTAAGCTGAGCAGCACCAAAACCAGCAGAAGATTGAGGAAAGGACTGTGGCGGTATCGCATGATTTTCCATTACAGGCCTTCTCACATAATTCTGAGACTGCTGAGGTAGCGGGTTTTGTGGCAATGCAACATGTTGCTGCATCATGAGCACCTGAGGCTGAGGAGGCTGTTGCTGCTGCACAAAATGACCATGCTGATGTACCTGACCTTGAACAGGGGCCAGAAAAGGCTGCTGAGGCACAGTGTGTCGAACTGGTTGCATGACAGGCATATGTTGAATTTGATGGACTGGCTGCTGAGCTTGAGGTTGGAATTGCTGCTGTTGTGCCGGAGGGATACCAGAGACCTGACCTTGAGGTGGAAACACTGTTGACGCTTGTTGCTGGGGTAGCTGACCATGGGAATGAGGTGGGCGCATAAATGCAGGCTGTTGCGAGACCTGACCATGAATGTGAGCTGGGGGCAGAGACCCATTAGTAGGATATGGATGCATGGGATGTTGCTGCAATGCTCCTGATTGCACTTGCTGGCCTGGATGAGGCTGTGGATAGGAGTGATGACCTGTAATTGCAGGAGCCGTCAGATGTTGGGCTTGGGGCTGGGCTGTAGGAGCTGTAGGCTGATTGAGCTGAGGACGGAGCTGTGGATGGGACTGTGGAGGATGTTGAAGATGTGCCTGTGGTTGAGCTGACAAATGAGGCTGCAATTGTGGTTGTGGATGCATTTGAGGTGGATGCTGAACTTGAGAAGCCTGAGTATAATACATAAGTGATTGAGGTTGTGAGTATTGAGGCATCTGCTGTTGTTGGACAGGTGGTCGCATGGACACAGGCAGAGGATGAGTCTGACCCTGGGCGTAGGGTACAGGCTGAGGAGCTGATTGCCCAGCAGGGGGTGGTGGAGTCTGAGTTAGGACCTGAGCCTGGGACTGCATCGCTGGGTGGAGCTGCTGCAATGGATTTATTTGATGACCTGGAGCTGAAGCTCGGACAGGTGCATTCATTTGTGGTTGCACCTGAGCTGGAACTTGTGATTGAGACTGAGTTTGAGGCTGTGGTGGGGGCTGGGGTTGGGACTGATGTTGAGGTTGCACATTGGGTTGGGGTTGGGATGGTTGGGTTTGAATATGTAGCTGGGACTGGATCTGTGGATGGGGCTGCTGCTGTGTTTGAGGCTGCTGTGGCTGGGCATGTGCTTGGGATTGGTGCTGACCCTGCAAATGCAGTGAATTCTGCTGGTACTGTTGCAATGGCTGCTGTTGGTTGGGATAGTACTGATGATAAGGCTGTTGGTGAGGATCATATCCTGCATACTGCTGATAGTATTGCTGATATTGTTGCTGATACCACTGCTCTGGAGTTGGCACGGCAGTAGCACCAGTTGGAGCCTGGAAGTTTGGGTTCGCTTGATGGTTGAGATCTTGTCCAGGCAGCAGAGGAGCAGCAGTACTTTGTGGATTCTGAGCCTGAGAAGTCGGAGCTCCTGGTTGGGCAGCAGTCAGGTTCGAATCTGCAGTCGTAGTGGAGGCTGGACCCGAGCTAGAAGCAGCATGGACATTCTCTGCTGTCTGCTGTGTTTGATATACACCCTGGAATATAAATTAAAGCTGAGGACTAAGTACAAAGAATAATATTCTTGATACCATGTTATTCTGTAAAAATAGGCTTATAGCACTCACAGGACAACTCTGGGCATGCTCGTGTACTTGACGATGCACAATTTGGACTCCACATCTGTTGCATATGACCGGGGAATTTCCAAAGGTACACCCAGAACAGTGGGAGGTGCACTCAGATAGGGGACCCTCCCATGTGCATCCACTCCGATGGAAGAGACAATGCACTTTAACTTTGCCAATTTTGTCCGCCAGTGCTTTGTCCGATTCAATTAGTGGCTGTCAACATATGTTAACACGACAAAATTTAGAATAACAAGATGGCAAACAATATTCTTCCCATATGTATATCATGGTGAGTTGTAACCTTAGATTCTGATTCTGTCACCAAGTATCCATCATAAGGGCAGGCACGGCTGCCATTAGCAACATGTGCCAAGCAGGGTTTGCAATATAGATGAGTGCACTGAGACTGAAGTGCTTCATTTGGGTATACAAGTGTGCGACAAACAGGACAAAAGAACTCCCCAGGGTAGGTTTGAATGTCAATTATGCACTCTATATCAAAACCCATCTTTTCTCAAACATATACTTCAATGCAACCGTACTGCCAAGCTCAATGTGCAAGTATCAGCTGAAACTGGCAAGATGAACCATTAATCCAAAATATAATTAATATAGCGAAAAGAGAATATCGCTCCCATGGATCAACAACACACTTTCCCAAATATGAAAGAGTAAAAACATAGATGAATACAAGTAATGGAACTAGAAAAGACATATATACAGTAATCATCATATGTTACGTCCAACTTATCTCTAGAAAGATTAAAAGAGTGAAGTTTGCCCTGCATAAGCGAAGATAAAAAAACAAAAGGATACATTTGTATATTCTTAAAAACTATAATCCATATTGGGAAATCTCACACCGAGCAGCACGTTTCAAGTTAATTACATCATCAGCCAGGCAGTTGATTAATAGTAACCACAGCAATCTCAGATGGATCAGGAGCTTGAATTTAAAATACTTGAACCAGACCACGTAAATATAATATTGCACATTTTTATAACCTATAATAATTTACACGGTAGTCTCCAAAAGCATAGATTTGCATCTCATTGCTATAAATTATAGTTTCTTTCAAGAAAGCTGTTCACTTTGAGAATTATGCTAGCAATTGGCCCCCATTGGTTTTTTATTTAAAAAAAAATCTTTCTTAATTTTAACCACACATTCTCCAAATAAAATAATATTACATAAAAATCTAAAACTTTCCATTATTTTTCAACCACACATTCTCACATCCATCACTATTTCAAAATTTATAATTTCTTCAAGATGGGGGCCAAACAACCCCTATATTTGGAGTTCTGACAATAACATACATTTCCGTATTTACCACTCATCATTCTTAAATGCACAAAACTAAGCAAATTCCAAAAGAATTAATGTTAATCAAAATACAACATAATTTTGTATCATAAAAATGTGTCAAGAGGAAATTTCCACATGGGAAGAATGCTAGGCCTTTATTCCAACCCAATCCTTTCCATTATTATTATACCCTAAAAAAAGCCCATGAAGAGACCAAAATTTGATGAAATGGAAAAGAGCGTGAATCATCAAAATCAACAGCAATGAATGTAGGGTATTACATGCTATGAAAATCCAACCCTTTCTCGAAATGGCCTATTTTTCCATTTTTATGAAGTCCTGATTGTCCGGGGGTTCATTTATATTTATTAGAAAAGATATGAAAGGGCATTATACCAAAAAAAAAATAAAAATGGCAGTTTCAAATGCAAATCATCGATAACAAGTGTAAAAAAAAAAAAAAAAAAANATAAGGATCTAAAAATACCAGTTTCTATTTTTTTTTCAAAAAAAAAAAACTCCGGCATATAACCCCAATTTTTAACAAACCAATTAGATCAAAAATACGCCATAAAAATATTAGCTAGATGTTAAAATAAAATCACTACGTCAACACACGTGAATAAACCTGTACTCCACATTTATAATCACCGTTGTGTGTGACATACCTCGAATTTCTGAAAACCGTTTCACCGAGACGAGGTTTTAAAACCCTAGTGCGAGATAAATTAATAAAACTTCAATAATATCGAGTTTTATATAGTGAGAAGTGCAGGGCAGAGTGCTTGAGGAAGACGCTATGAAATCGGCAGGAGAGAAAAGGAGTGAAAAATGGGAGTGGTAAAGCGGGGCGGTGGTTTTATACCTTGACAGTTGTAAGGCAACGGGTTAACCCTAACCCGCATTCAAGGGAGATATTTTATTTACTGCTATTTTCTTTGTTTCTTAATCCTACTCAAATAAAA